>MJUU01015923.1:100017-110361 GCA_002080025.1 Modiolus philippinarum | reverse complement strand
ATATATAAATAGCAATTAAAAAAAATAATTTAAACAAATGCAAAAATAAAAATTAAATAAATAAATTCATTTCGATGTATAAAATAAACATATCTAAAAATAGATAAATAATATTTGCGTCTGTTGCAATATTCTCAAAAAAATCAAACAAACAAACACAAACAAACAAGCAAACAAACATATGAATAAATAAATAAATAAATGAAAATGATATTATTATTTTTCTTCTTCAATCTTAATGTTAATAAAAAATCATTTAATATTTGTAGACACATCTTAATGCACCTGTTCTTCGTGTTTTTTATTTTTATTATTATTTTATATCATTTTATTTAATTTCTTTTTCATTTTATTTTTTTTTCTTCTCTTTTAATATAACATGTTTGTAACTGCTCAATATTTTTTAAATTATTATTTTTTTCAACCTTAATGTTAATTAAAAATTTATAATATTTGTAGAAATCTCTAAATTATACATCTGTTCTCAGAGCTAATACTTGAAAGAAATCACCTAGGGCAATCTTCTGTAAAATTCTAATTAACACACCTGTACAACACAGGATGTTTATTCGATCAGGCAAAACAAATACATACATTGAATACCGATGACAGTTAAAAAGATTCAAAGGCATTTTTTAAAGTTTAATTGCATTTATTCATTTTTTATCAACATGGAACTGTTTGTTACATTATAACTAATGCAGCCCATACAAGTCTGATGGAGTTATCTCCCCCTTATTCAATAACGCTGATAGGGTCAATTGGAAATTCGGGGCTGCAAAGAGGTTAAAAGGAGGTTTCATTTTCAATGCCGGCAATGGGTCCGAATACCGGACCCCATAGAATGCTAGATAAAGCCGTGTAATATGAGAAATTTTAATAAGCATTTTCAAAAATTAGTCAGTTTAACTTTGAAGATTGTGATTTTTAGGAGGATTTACGGTACGTAAATCCTTCTTATATGCTGTCACTTTCATCAGAAAAATCACGGGTATGAATATTCACTTCGAGATCAAAAATCAACTTTTTTGCAGCCAAATTCATTGCGAATTTCTTCTTTAACATTATTGTAAACAGCATAAGAAATATGACATAAAAATGTAAGGTGTAAGCCTAATTAAAATACAATTGCGGAGGGAATGTTTCACGGGAAATGTTTTAACAGCTCGGGGGTTTAACAGTTAACCGAGTGTCACGTGACAAGTTAGTTATAAATAACTTCACATATTACCGTATTTGTAGAAATAATAATCCTTAACATGTGACCTGAATATTGTAATCGATGCAAAAAAATAAATAAAAATAATAAACCGAGGAATTAGAATTCTTTCTAGTTTAGTAAGTGTAGTTTGCACGTAGTGCTAATTTGATTCAAAATTGATTCAAAATTTTAACTTATATGGCTCTTGTATCGATATTGAAAAAAAAATATGAAATTGGGAATATATTTATCTCTAAGAGACAAAGGATGAACAATTATTCATGTTTTTATTGGCGGATTAAGAGAGGACTTCGGGGTTGGAAACCTCCCCTTTTCTCGATTCAAAAAAATTAATTTCGTGCAGAATTTAGTCAACAGTTAAAAAAAATGGCAAAAATTAGACTGGAACCTCTCCTTTCTCTCACGGGATCTTATTTGAATCCTCCTTTTTGAAGTTAAGGAAATTATGTTTTTTGCCAAATTTCGACAGTTATTCAAGATGTTCCCTTATTACTTCGGAATCCTAATATGGTCAAGATACGGCATTTACATGTGACGTACTTCTTCTATCCATTTTCAATTATAGCATACCAACACATTTTTATGGAATCGCTTGATAAAAATTTGTCAACTAAATATGTCCACGTATGCTGTCTAAACCAATGTATTCCAGAATTAATCTTTTACATTGTATAGTTTGAGACCATAAATTCATCATATGAAACACGTATACAGCATAACGAAATTTACTGTTTTTATGCAACTTGGGTATCAATTGTATTCAAATGTTCAAATAAGTATTTCATATATCACATTGTCATCGTTTACTTGTATCAGCTAAATCAGAACATACGCCAGTTCTTTGGAACTAACATTTTGCAGTTTAATTAAGAAACCTTTAATATTCCCCGTATTATCAATAACATTTGTCCATGTGCTATATGTCAAATCGCCCCACGGAAAAATCGCCCCAGTAAAAATCGCCCCACTATTTTTCAAAATCGCACCACTTACAAAATGTGTATATTCGCCCCACTGATGTAAAAATCGCCCCCCCCCCCGATGTTAAATTCACTCCACTTTTAAATAATATCAGATCGACGATAAAACACTGAAGTAGTAAAAATCGACCAATCAATGTCAAATTCGCCCCACCCATTGTTACACACCGAAGGGCCGATAGTCGGAAAGTCCGATAGGCCGAAAGTCCGATAGTCCGAAGGTCCGATAGTCCGATAATGACCCTATGTAAACCAAAATAGGGAAAATTGTAAACATTTTGTCTAAAGACATTCCAAACTAATGCTGTAAGAGGGCCACATGAATAGCGCTAAATTCTGATGGCACAGAATGATAGCAGGTGAGTTTACTCAATAATTCGACTTTTTAAAACTTGTTTTTTTCGATTTTTAACTCAAAATTTCGATTTTAAGTCAAAATTTTGACATTTTCAAACTCAAAATTTCTACTTTAAAAGTCTTAAGTTTCGACTTTTTCTACTTTTTCAACTCGAAATTTCTGCTTTTTCAAACTCAAATTTTCGGCTGTTCTGAACACTAAAATTTCGATCTTTTAAAATTCGAAATATTGAGTTTTTAAGGTCGAAATTTTTGAAAGCTTTTAAAGTCGAAAATTTGAGTTTTAGATAGTCGAAAATTCATTCAGGTTCAAATTTATGATTTTTTTACTCTGAAGTCCAGATTTTGAGTTAATAACTGTCAAAATATTCAGCTATTCAAAAGTCGAAATTTAAAATGAAAATGTCTAAAGTCGAAATATTGAGAATAAAGGATTCGATTTTGAGTTTGAAAATGTCTTAATTTCGAGTTTGAAAAAGTCAAAATTTTGTGCCTAGAAAAGTCAAAATTTTTAGATGAAATTTGAAATAAGTTTGAGTTTTAAGTTAAAGTTGAAATTTACAGGCCAGGAAATTGTTCACAAGCATTGTCTCCCTTGTACATTTGTAGCCCTTTTCAAAAAGTGTGGTTATCTTTTCCTGGATTGAACTCTCCCATCAAATAGAGATACAAATACTCTTCGCTTCCGGTTATCACTCATACGGTTGGCTAACAATACACTATTTAAACCCTAAATACATGTTAGTTCTAACAAAATTAGTGTAGTGTCACAGTAAACATTGACATGGTATTTGTGTTCAGGATTAACAACACTTGCCGTGTTGAGTTGATAACCGGAACTGTTCATTTTTATTTAAATGCCGAAACAGAAGGGCGGACCAAACGATTTTTTTTGAAAAGGCCTGTACCTGTCATCTCAAATAAACATGGTTTTGTGATGACAAAGCAACGGTAAAAAATATCTCATTTCTAATACTTGCAGTATTTTTACATTTCACATACTATGTATCTTATGCTGCAACAATCGCTGTATGGTACAGATGTTTGAGAAAAATACAATTATCGTTGATTAATTTATAGAACATTGTTTTACAACCAGCTCTGTCTAACTGTCAAAACTGCATGATAATAGAGAAAAAAATCTTGCCACTCTCAGAGGGCATGGGAGGAAACAAAATTTAGAAGTGTTATTAAATATACAATTATGCATCGTATAAACAATATGGAATTGATTTCTGGATATTGCCTTTGTTAGGATCCACTTTTTTCCAGTTTTTAAGTAAGGAGAAAATGGACTTTCAAGAGTGATTTGAACTCACGGTGAAATATATAAATGGGCCAATTAAAGGAGCATGTATTACTTTTAGTATTTTCAATTCGTTTGATTTCAAGATTTTCGGGCACGTGTTGAAAGTTTTATTTACGGGTGGTTACCATTTGGTATTCTTTTTGGATTTGTTGACAGTTTCTTTTTTAAACAAAGCTGATTCCATATAGAGACCTCAAAGAATGCATAGGAAATAAAAAAGTAGATCTTGTTTCAACTTTTATTTTGGGGATACGCTTCAAAGGGCGGACATAAAAATTTGCACATGGATTAATCGGGATAATGGCAATATACAAATATCCAAAGTTTGGTTAAACTCTTTGGGGGATTCACCTTGAAAGACAGACAATAAATTTATGCCAACTGATTTGTGTATTATATGTGCATCTATTCGTTCACCTACTGCAATCTATGTTGTTTTGATATAAATTGAAAAATATTAGTACTTTTTTTGTTTTTTTTTTTCAATGGAAATAACTTTTTTAATTATGCATCTATGGTAAACAATCCAGGATGTAACATTTCTACCTCATTTAAACGAGAGCTTAACGTCTATTGTTCTTTTTCAACCAAACACTTCCCCGCCTGTTTAGAGATTTTCAAAGTCGAAAATTAGAATTTCACAAAGATTGCTCATTCCATTCCACTCCATTAAAATGATGATTGTAAACCTTCAGCATATAGTTTAACTGTTGATCCTTCGGGAGAACACATTTGGCAATCTCCCCTGAAGACTTTCAACGAATCGTTTGTTGAACGGTTTTTTTTATGAAAATTCACTTCGTACTGACAAATATGGCCACTATCATTTGCGCCCATCTTGGATATGGATGTGGTGTTGATATCTGACGGACATACTTTAAAGGGACCATCCGAGGACTGTTGTGACCAATTTGTTCTATTACTGATCCAGTGGTTTTAGAGACAAAAAATGTATTAATGAAAAATATTGGACCATTTACTAGAGAAGGACGAACAGATATCGCATACCACTGACTTCAAACACTATGCTAAAATCTGCTAATATTTGTAAGAGTTGTCGCATTCTATTTATAACTTGAAATTTGGAAAAGGGGGGGCTTGATTAAACAACAATCCATCAATTTTACATCACATTACTTTCCTTCAAAATCAGCATCAGGCTTCAACTTATCTCTACAAGTCTTGTTCAATATTTCCTGTATTTTTTTTTCATCGGTTGGGCGATTTTTTACGATATGTGACATTTTCGGACTATCGGACCTTTGGACTATCGGACCTTCGGACTACCGGACCTTCGGACTATCGGACCTCCGGACTATCGGACCTACGGACTACCGGACCATTGGACTATAGGGCTGTCACCCTATAATCAACCAGTTTAACCGACACTAAACATTGGACAGCTTTCAACGAATATAGCCTTGCAATCAACTAGCGTAGTAACTAAACCACTACAAAAAAGATACGCGTTTGTAATACCCATTTACTAGACGTAAAAATATACAAAATGTATGAGGCTTTCAACAATGAGCAAATACACCTGCACTAGTTTCATCGGTTTGAGCAGAATTCACTTGCTGGATGTCCAACAACGCTACGTCCATGGTTGTCTACGTCAATGGACGCGGGATCGTCAACAGACAAACATATCGGACAAAGTACCCTAATAAACACTTTCATCCATTGCTCGACAGAAGGAGAAAAAGACAATTCGAAATACAAACGACTACAGGATATTCATCGAGTTGGTTGCAAGATAACTTTGCAAATAAATTGGGGAGATGTGGGCATAACTACAGATGGTAAAAATAGTATGATTTTTTAAGAACATATGAAAGCCAAAATGTAAAATTTTGAAAATTTTAACTGAAGAAAAGTAGAGGGCAGGCACCTCAATCAATGGAAATATTTATAAGAACTCCACACTTCAAGAGAGACTCTGTCATAAATGCAAAAACAAGAGATATTGTCAACGAGTCAATGTACATGACACAAAATTCCTACAGATAAATGGTAAAATTTACCAAATGGAACAACGCATTTATTGTTCTTCATCTTCTTTACCTTCAACATTTCCCATATATATAGTATTTTGTTGCACAATAAACAATTATCCGACTAAAGTGTACTTCAGTACTTTGATTTATTGTAATGTCAGTGTAAATTTTTATGTTGATTATCTCCCTTTCTGAGATATCCTATAGGAAATATATTATACTTCTTCCATCATGCATAATACAGGAACACGTTTGTAAAGCGTCTTCTTTTTACTACTTACGCGTTTTCTTAAACATTTTAATTTCTAGACATGCGAGGTTACTGTCCATTGATAGTATTATTATGGCTGGCATATTTGACAAGAGAATAGCTCGTGGTAGAAAACTGGTAGAGATTAAAGTACGCTGCAATCCTAAGAATTACATATTTAAGCGACTTTTTAGCTATTAAACCGAGTTTGTCTGCACTGTATCATATTAGAATTTATGTATACAGATAAACAGACAGCAGCCAAACATGTTTTTATGCAAGGAATTGTCTTCTTATCACACTTGCGACAGTTCATCTATTTATCTATAAGACATTTGGGATACTTTACAGAATTTCCATACATAACATTATATGGAAACTGACGAGTAATGTTTTTACTTAGGTTAACTCGAAGAAACAGTTTCAAATTCCAAATCAGTATTCAATGTCGGACACAATAACCGAAAAGGAAAAGAATTTTATTGACGTTTCTTGTAACCATTATCTTTTAAGTATGCTTGAACCGCTCAGTTTCCGATTGTGTCAAATTCTAGCTTGAGTTTTGTAAGTGTAATATAATTAAATAGCTAAATTGTTTTGTTTACGAACGATGTAGTGATAACCTTGAAACGAAAAAATGTTGGATGTTGGAAAACTTAAAAATAATGTATGCAAAGTTACATCACCCTAGATACAAACCTTTGTTTGTATTTGAATTTTTTTTTTATTTAAGTGTCGTTCCAACAAGCTCTCTTAAATTTGCAGCGATTATAAAATTAACGAAGGCGTCAAATAACAAAATACCGATACTGTATGGCTATTTCGATAACTTATGTCTCTTCAGAGAATTTCATGAAATTATTTCTTATGGTGGTTGACAAGTCTTCATGCCATTAGCGGTGATTGAAATATATAGGTCCACACGCACATTGTATACTGATATTACAATTGATTAAAAAATACGTGTTGTCAATGGTTAACATTCGGTGTTGTATAGGATCAAATATTGTTTAATAAAAAACCCATATATGTTGATTAAAGTCATTAATCAAGATTTCATTGCAGTATTGCTTTACAGCTTACCCGTTCGTTCATTAATGGAATGTTTACGTAATTAATAATACAGTTTCCTTCCGGTGCTTGTAGGTCTTCATATTTCCCAATTACATTTAGATAATTTCCAGATTTTTAGATATGCGGCAGCGTTGCTGATGAAGGTGAAGAAACTAATAAAATACTACAACCGTGCAAGTTTCTTTTTATAATCAGTGTTTACAATTCTTTCCTGAGTACCATGAGTGTTATGAAACGTACTATGTTAAAATTTTAACGTTCAAAATACTTCAGGACCATTTTAGGTATTACATATATAATTACATTCATTTTGCTTGGTATGGAAATCCCCGTATTTGATAGGTTATGTTTAATATGAGGAAATGGTGCATCATCCACGATCATTCATTAAGTTATCTCGCGTGAACACTTGCAATCCATTTACGGAATGTAATTATAAGTATTGAATGCAATATTTTTTTTGTTTTGTTGTCGTGTAAAGCGTAGCTCGTAAAACATTTTTCACATGCAGCTCTAGCGCTCTTCATTCAATATGTGCTACGGTGCACGCTTTTACATTGCCATAAAACTACAAAATATTGCATTCAATTCTTTATGAAACGACAATTTTAGTATTAAACTTGTATGTTATATGTATCATATTAAAATTTATGTATACAAATATACAGACCAAACATGTTTTCGTGTATAGACTTGTCTTCTTATTACCAATGCGACATTTGTGTTCCATTACAAAATCTCGATACATAACATAATGGAAATTGAAGAGTAATGTTTTTACTTGAATTCACACAAAGAAAAGATTTCCAATTGATGTTTCTTGTAACCCAAATCTTAAGTATGCTTATACTGCTCCACAAAAATGTGCCAAATTTAAAAGTGTAATAGAAACTTAAAACTATATAGGTTTTTATTGGTGTCATCTGGTGGTAACCTGACTGCATAGAAATGTTGAACGAATATGGACTGCTTACTCTTATGGAATTATGTTACGCAAAAGTATACCAGTTCTGACACGAACCTATGAATAGATGGATTTGCTGAAGTTATGAAATTTCCTCAGACTTTTCAATTGATTGATTGATTGATTGAATATTGTTTAACGTCTACTCAGCAATATTTCAGCTATATCAAGACGAGAACAAGTTTGTTGATAAATAATCACTTTGGGGTATGGAAGGGGCCATGGGACGGGAAATTCTGACTGCCACTGGAAAAGTAGGGTGAAATCGTCAAGGGCGGGGAATTTAGCCATGTAGCCAATCACCTACGGACCACCCCAAAAAGAGCTTGCTACAAGGGTTCTTTAACGTGGCATTTCTTCCAACACGTGGACCTGAGTTTACATCCCATCCGAAAGATGGGTTGTGTATTTATTAAACCCGCACAACCACGGAATGGGTCCTATTTCTATATCCCAGGGTTCCCTCGGGGTNTCTGTTAGGAAGACTCATACTCCAAGCTCAGAGGATGCTGCGGGCCTATTCATAAGCCGGGACCGCGCACGGCGGCAGACATTTCAAATAAAGTTGTTTAAATCAAAGTCGGAATGTCAAAATATCGATAAAATTTGTGAAATGAGAATATATTCTTCTAAAATTGCCCAAATTACAAAAGTTCTATATCGATGTGATAATAATTCCGCCTATAATTGGAGAATCAGAACCCCTGCTTAGGTATACTAGTATTTACAATGTAGTTAACAGACGAAGTATGGAAGAGACGGGTCAGATATTATCGTCATTAAATCGGCATTGAAGGGCTATGGCGATGATGTCGATAGTAACCGTTATTGACTTGTACAGTTTACCGAAAAATTAGAATAACCAATAAAGCACATAATTCAATGACCAAACATCTGGTTTTTAACACTAACCCTTAAGCACTCAATTGTTTTGTACCCCAAATGTTGCGTTCTTTTTTTATAATCAGTGTTATAACTATGTAGATTACTTATAAAATTTCATTCTAAGTGTCTTGAACTATGATTTTGCTTTTAACTCTGGAAAATGAAAGCGCTATATTTTGGCAGTTATACCGATAATTTGTATTTATAATGGATTGTCGCTGGTCATATTATAGCTAAGCAATGATGTATCAAAGATAAGCGATCATCACTAATGGCGTGAAATATAGAGAGAGGAATTTTTGATACCCTTTCATAATAATAGTGGGAAAAAATGTTAATATTTTCATTTCTAATTTTCCAACGATTTCGAAGGGTCTCATAATAGTCTTTTTGTATAAACACATACTGGACTGAAAAACAGAAAGAACAATTATTGTCCTATTATTTTAGGAAACAATCAAAATATTGAAAAGAGGAAACCAGAACACAATTATTTCTCCATCAAGCAGAATTCCAAAAATCTTTACTGTCAACACGAAAGTATATCGCCGCATAAAGTGGACTTCAGGTAATTACAAAAATTCATTAAACGTTATAATTGCCGCATTTGGAAAATACTTAGTTGAGCATATAAAGATTGACATTCCCGCATTTGCCGTGTATCGAGTAAGTTTGATTGATTAGTTGGAGTTTTACTTCTAAGCTATTTGTATGGCGGCATTATAAGAAAGATGAAGTAAAATTGAATGAGTAATAATGATATGAATATATCATTGATATGCTTTGGACCGTATTATCAAGGACATTGCTAGTTTGCAGTGCACATTTTTGGTTAAGTCAAATATGAGCCTCAACCTTTTCTCAAAAGTTATATAACTAAATTACGACATTTTCCATGTAAAAGATATATTGTATCATAATATTTTTGTAGCTGTTGCAGAAATATAAGTATTCATTTAGGTAGGTCAGAACGAACCAATTTTGCCAACTTCACCGATTTACTCTTTAACACTAAGTTTGAATGCCAAATGCAAAAATGTTAGACACTATTCGAATATATTGTTATTGATACACCTGAGAGACCAATGCCCTTTTGACATTGTAAGGCTATGAAATGAAAAATTTACAGAACATTGTCATTTTAAATTTTTGATGGGCCAAAAAGAGGCCTTATCATACCTCAATCTTTGACCATGTCAGATTTCACATTTATTTTGACCCCAAGAAAACCCTTTTTAGCTCACCTGACCCGAAGGGTCAGTGTGAGCTTTTGCCATCACTTGGCGTCCGTCGTCCGTCGTCCGTC
>MJUU01015923.1:69013-98696 GCA_002080025.1 Modiolus philippinarum | reverse complement strand
TCATTTCGTTCGGATCCAATTAAAAACATGGCTGCCAGCACAGAACATAGTTTATTTTCGCTCTATGGGAAATTCACATAAAAAACAAGGCCACCATGCAGAACATGGAAAACCCTGCTTCAGCATTTTGTCAGGTGAGCGATTCAGGCTCAGTGTCTGAGCCTCTAGTTTCCATATTTTCAGATATTACATTGAATTTGATATTGCTAAAGCAAGTCGTGGCAGTTTGGAATGCAGAAGCAAGCACACGAAATTAAGAGATAAATAATGAATTCTGATATGAGGCAATATTTTATTAGTTAAATAGCAAAATAACAAAAGTTGCTGTGAATTTAGTTTCCGCATAAAGCCATTTCGACAACTTATGTCTCTGTAGTGCAGATCAAATCAAAACATTTGGAAGACCATCAACCGAAATATGTATAAATGGTGATGGAGGACAAATAATCAATATGATCTAAAAAGAAAAGACGAAATTAGCTAAGGACTGGGCTATGAGCGATGGGGTTACTCGTTAGCTTTAAAAAAAAACTTTCTTAAATTCAAATATTGCAAGTCTCAAAATTAAATAATTACATTTCATGAATATTCATTTGAATTCCGTCAGTTTGATAGGTGAACATCGATCACGTGGCATATCAATGTGAAGTTGCAATTCCCATGAAACACATTTGACCACGTGTTCACGTGGAGGATGAATTTGTAAAAATAGAATCCCAATGTACATGGCGTACTTCCCTGTAAATAAACTTATTCTTCATATTTCGGGTTTAAAATGTAATTATAAGAATTGAATGCATTATTNGGTTGACCGGGCGCACATTTTTAACATGAAGCGCTACCGCGCTTCATTAAAAATGTGCTTCGGTCAACCCTTTCATATCCCAATGAAACTTCAAAATAATGCATTCAATTCTTAAATCAATTTTCGGGCCAGCACTAAAGTACTGGCTACTCGGTTGGTGAATACCCTCAGGGGTATTAACGTTTTCTATTTAACAAGAAAATACTGGAAAAACTAATACGTTTCTCATAACAAAATGCATAAACTTCAATTAATTTGAATTTTCCATATTGCAATTTCTTTCAATACAGACAAATATCAACAATTGATAAATGATTAAAAGAATTTGTTCAGTTTGATACTTTGATTATTGTTGGTTTGAATTTTCAGAATTTTTCACTTTATCACCTACCGTGACTAATTAGTCTCGTTCTCTGAATGGATTTTCTGAAACAAATCGCAGATTACATTATTATTTTTCAATATTTAACCATGTCTGCCGTGCATACTGTCGTCATTGGTTGAATACAACATATCACAATTTGCATCTGAGCAGTTTTCACCCAAAGTCGATTTTTTCTCAAATTTGCCTCATTACTTTTTATCGGAAATGTGATTAAGGGATACTGACAACATGTCAATATCTACTTCATCAAGAATCATAGCAATGTTTCATTTAACACAAATAAAATACTTAAACGACAAAATACAATTTGGAAAGGGTTATTTATCAACAGAAAAAGCTGTTATACGCTGGCATTTCTTTCTTGATGAGGATAAAGGAGACTGTATGTTCGTTATTTTTTACTTTTAACCTTTTTATGTGAAATGTTGGATCCTAAGTAATTACATTTCAGTATTGATCAAGTAACTATGACCTGAAAGTTGATGAGGTTTAGAAGCTAATGAACTGATTTTGCTATGGTTGAAGTTAATTTCAAGACATGCGTTTTGGATGACAATTATGTTTAATTTAAAGCTTGTAAGATTTCTTTTTTATCATGTAAATTATATTAGTTTGAATTCCAGGAAAAAATTTAACGAAAACACATGTTTAAGAAAGATTCTTGAGTAAACAAACTCCTCTAAAATGATCAGACAGAGGAAAACTAGTTTAGTCTTTCAACTGTAACAATATAAATACATTTGTATTAGGTGATTAATAACAAAACATTCAAATACTAAACGTCTCGCTAAGTGCATAATTTTCGCACAGTGTCCCCTTAGAATAAAGCTGATATTTTTCTGCAATAATTAATGTTTTCTGTATCAAAAGAAATGACTGGACAAATTGAAAATACGTGTCTCAAAAAAATACATAAACTTCACTTAATTTGAGTTCTCAAGAAGGCCATTTCAGTACAGATAATTATCAATAATCTGAGAGACATACATGACAACATGAAGATGTTAAACAGAGAAATGAATTTTCAATGATAAACATCGATGGATTATCACCCTGTACATGTACCAATTCATGCTCAAAAGAAAGCCAAATTTCAAAATCAAAGGGCTTTTTGATAGGTTAACATTGTAATTGTAAGAGACATAAGTTGTCGAAGTGTGCATATGCAGAAAACAAATTCCCAGTTACTTCGGTATTTAGTTAATTGTAACCACTTGGTCGATGCCTCTGCTGGTGGACTGTTAGTCGCCGGGGGTATTCACCAGCCTAGTAGTCAGTACTTTGGTGCTGACCCGAAAGCTGATTCTATTTGGAAACTTACAATATCTAAATTTTGTAAATTTTGTTTAAAACTAAGGAGTATCTCCCTCATGCAAAGCTCTGTCCTCAGCTGATTTTGGCTTTACATTTAGATCATAATGGCTATTTGTTCTCTATCAATTTTTATACATCCTTGAGTTTATGGTCTACCAAACGTTTTGATTTCATCTGCGCTGAAGAGACATACGTTGTTGAAGTGCGCATATTCAGAAAACAAATTCCCAGTAATTTCGGTATTTAGTTACTGGTAAAAGGATATATTCCAGCGATGTTTCAAGTTACAGCTTGGAATATATGTCTCAAAAAATAAAACATTCCATAAAGTTTCTTATGTAATAATAAGAAAATCAACACTATTTAAATGTTGTGACAGGGGATGTAACCCATTTCATTACAAAATACACAATTTACATTGCTCTGTCTACGGAGTTGATAGTGCTGGTAAGTGGAGATACCTTGTCAACACGGGGAAAGCGTCTATGGGTCATAATACAGAAAGTCTGTTACAGAAACAGTATAGACAAACTGTTATAACAAATGTAACCTTGTATAAAGAATAACAATTCTTTTCTATTAAAAGAGCAAGAGTAAACTTGGAATCCTGTGGGCAAATATCCTGCACTGATATTTGTCTCTACTATTCAGTGGAAGTCCAACTCGTTGCTCACTATTTATTTATGTCGCCCCAGACGTAGTCGGGACGACATATTGTTTTTGGTCCGTTTCTTTGTTATTATTATTTTTCATCATACTTTCTTTCTTCCAAGGATTTTTGTCCGTCTGTTTTCTCAAAGATGCCTAGACAGAATTCAATCATACTTGGGACAAAGTTTGACCACCATAAGAAGATGTGCATGCATCGGAAAAAATTTTCAAAATGGCCGCCATTTCCAAGATGGCCGCCCTATTACGTTGAGAAATGGAGGATTCAATATCTCAGGAACTGTATTGAAGAATTTGTTCAAATTTTACATAAATATTCAGTAAGATGAGAGAAAGGAATTTATGCGGAAAAAAATTTCAAAATGGCCGTCATTTTCAAGATGGCCGCCCAAAAGACATCAAAATTTCAACTTTGTTCGATTTCAATGAAAATTGATTTCTAGGTAGATTTTGGCGCTGCGAATAGTTTGTTTCTTTCTTCCAATGATTTTTGTCCGGCTTCGTTCTTAGAGATGCCTGGACAGAATTAATTCATACTTTGCTTAACGTTAAACCAAGTTGTGAAGTTAAGTCTGCACCGGCCAAAATTTTCAAATTGGCTGCCCTTTTAAAAATAGCGGCCATTTTACGTGACGACCTGAAAACAATTTAAGATTCAATATCTCATGAATTGCAAAGCAGAAATTGTTCATATTATGTATAAATGTTTAGTAAGATGAGAGGAAGAAATTGATGCACAAAAATTTTCAAAGTGGTCGCCATTTCCAAGATGGCGGCTACAATACGTCAAAATTTCAACTTTGTCGGATTTTAACGAAAATTGATTTCTAGGTAAATTTTGATGCTGCGAACAAGATGGAATCATCGAATTGGCTGTCAGGGGCGACATCAGCTATTGCTTGCAATTGCAAATCTAGTTCTTATTATATTGCTTCGAATTTTATGATTGTTCTTGTTCTGATATTGCTGAAATGATGCTCATAAGACTTAACGATCAATCAATCACTACAATATCATGACAATTACAAAAAAAAATAATGAATCAGAAGAAACATTTCTTCTGAACCTTGTCCGTATCAATGGTAACAGGAGGTAAATGCCAAGCAAGTTAAGACGAAAGTTTCCTTATATTGCGTTGAATGAAATCACTATTTGTCTGTCTTATTGTTAACTGTGTGTGTATAGTAAAAATTTACTTAAAAAAAAACTTACAAAAAGTTTATATTTCTACAAGTTTTTCCCAACTGAACTTTGTTTAATATATCACAGCCTTGTGACTAAATTACTCTTGTGATCCTAATCTAATAACTCCGTGATTTTTGCTTCCATTATCAAGATTCAATGTATTACTAAGTTATTCTACACATTTTTTTGCTACATCTTTACGTTTTGAATTAAGTACTTGGTTGCAATATTGTACTTAGTCTAATACATTTTTACGGTCGTTAGTTTTTAAATTGCACCATTACGCTGTTTAATTAATTTCTTCCTATACTACATCTTTACTTGTATGCGACTCTTTAAACTGTAAAATAACTCATTTTTCTACCTCACTTAAATTTCCTATTGTTTACTGGTCAAAAGACGGTCAACACGCGAGGTCTTTTGACCAATAAATGTTTAGGAAATTTACAAAACGTTGATTGGTAAATAGACGTCATGTGCTGACTATTTCTAATCTACACCGGGCAACTGAGAAATATACACAGTCAGTGGACAGCAATTTAATTGCGTTGCAATGTAGCAAGTCTCTATACGTGTGTCGCGGTTTTCACAAGTTTTCATACGTGTGCGTGTGTTAACTGGTCTATCGGTAGAATGTAATCACTTCAAAGTATTTAAGTGACCTAATATGGTATATAACCGATCAATAAATTTATTAGTGGGCCTCGAGCTTTTCTTTCGCCCAATTTAAAATTCACTGACCAGATAGCTATTACATTATGACACTAAGAGACTGTGTAATATTATTCACCTATTTACTGGCTATGAGGACAATAGCAAATTTATGGTTTCCTCGAGACACAACTATTTCCCGACGCGAAGCGGAGGGAAATAGTTGGTGTCGAGGGAAACCACAAACTTGCTATTGTTCGAATAGCCAGTAAATAGGTGTTTTATTGTACCGCAATCGAACATCAAAGGTATCAATGTGAATAGTTCATCGTCCTATTTAATGACCAGTAAATAGTTTACTGTCCTATTTAATGACCGGTAAATAGTCATTGAAACTATTGACCGGCAAATAGTCTGTTTATGACAAATGTGAAAAAATATTAAAATTATCAAATAAACAATTTATTTAGAAAATACATACTGAGGTATAATAATAAACACCTATTTACTGGCTATGAGGACAATAGCAAGTTTATGGTTTTCCAGCCCGAGACACAACTATTTCCCGACGCGAAGCGGAGGGAAATAGTTGGTGTCGAGGGAAACCATAAACTTGCTTTTGCTCGAAACCATAAACTTGCTTTTGTTCGTTTTTAGGCAGTAAATAGGTGTTTTATTGTACCGAAATCGAACATCATAGGTATTAATGTGAATAGTTCACCGTCCTATTTAATGACCAGAAAATAGTTAATCACCAGTCAATAGTCATTGAAACTATTGACCGGCAAATAGTCTGTTTGTGAAAAATAGTAAAATTATCAAGTAAACAATTTATACAGAATGTACATACTGAGGTATAATAATAGTTAATAAATGCGTTATTGTCTTAATACGGAAATTTATTGGGTCATTTGACTCAACTAATTTGAATTTTTTTGCTGGATACATTCTGTATAAGGACATTTCAACACCCTGTAACAAATTTATCCTGATTTCCAAATTTATGGACAATCATAACCATCCATTTCACAATATTTTCCTGATTTCCAATAAATCTGTATGAGGACAATTATACCACATTCTGAACTGTCGATTTTCCTACAAAGTGAATATATCACAAATTTAAATCAAACATGACTAGCATATTACAAACTATACATGTTACATATTGAAATGCAAAAAATATGAGGACGAAAGAACCGCAATAATAATCTTCTGGTCCGATGCAGGACGATGGTCTATCAGATTCAAAATATAAGAAAAGCTGGAGAGCATGGTTGCAGTTAAGAAAAGTGGAATAATAAATAAAGGTATTAATGTGTAATGTTTTTCATATTGGCATAGTAAGAGATCCTCGGTTAGTCACACTGGCTTACATCGGATCTATAACTATGCCAATATCAAAAACATTACGCAATAATTATATATTACATTACAACTTAACGTTAATGTATAGGTAAATTTATTATTACACTATAAGCTATTCTGCTGTTGTATTAGTTATAACACTACATCACAACATTATTACACTATAAGCTATTCTGCTGTTGTATTAGTTATTACACTACATCACAACAATGCTGTATTGGTGAGTATACATTTTTATTTCAGCACAATTCCAGTTTATGTTTCTTAATTCTACGTCACATGAGAGTTAAACGTTTAATATAAATAGTGGACTACGATGATGTTCCAGGAATAGTCCTCTTACTTTTGTATTATTAGTTTCCAAGTTGTTATTATTCTGCCAAAGACGTGTATGACAATATATCTTTTTATATATCTCCTGATGACACTAAATCTGTCAATATATAGTAGCAACAATAATCAAAAATTAACAAAATGACTCATACCTTGACGATAAATTATAATTGGTCTTTTGGGATTTTTGTTTCTTTGTTTTTTATATCTTGTTAGAAAGATGGCGATTTCGTATTTTTCTGTTTACTATACTATTAGTTTTTACATGATAGCGTGAAGAACTACACGTTCTCTTTATGCATTATATATCTATGACGTATCTTTTCACTGGGCAAATGACAGTGAGAATCTTGAGGGAAGAATTTTAAATTAATGTTGTAATTATTTCAATAAACAATGAAAGGATCTGGAGTAAATGTACGTGGGACAATTTCTCCTTCAATACATGGACCTGAATCGGTTCAATGAGCTCGGGCTACAGAACTACCAGGCGCGGCCCCAGCTGGTGGTTAGGTGAATGCCCTGTCTATGTGAGGTAGTCAGGTCATGATACGGAAAGCCTTGCCTCGAACCATTGAAACAGAACTGTAGGAAGAAAAGCCATGTTCCTTACAAAATAAAGATCCATTCTTTATTTTTCTAAGGAGAGCAGAGTCCCTAGGTCTCGTTTATAAAGCTCAATTACCAGCCTCTACCCATTTCATCCCTTTTGGAGTGCCAATCAAAACCCGTTTACTTTCACATTGAAGAATGTTGTCGATTGTTATCAACTGAGAAATCATTCTAACTGTAAAATTATTTATAAATTGATATTTTATTCTTTAACATAAGTATTTCAAGTACTCTTGTACCTTGTTGCATACCTATGAAAGAATGGGATTGAACAAGGTCATGGTGTGAGGGCCCTTGTAACAAGTAGGCGAGATAGCAGTAGGCGAGTGTCTGTACTTTTCCTAGTTTATTTCTATTTGTTTGAAGTATGACTCCAAATGAATAAACAGATATTTTATATTTAATACATTTGAAAAGTATTGTTGAAATTTCTATGATTTTTTGTTGTAGTTTAAAAGTAAAAGAAAAACACATTACTTTGCAGTGACAAATCGAAATTTTTACGGCCAAAATTTTGACGTCATTTGGTCATTGATATATGACTTTATTATGACCTTTGAAATCTTAGCAAATATGTTGACCACATATATACTAACTACATTGTGCCTACCAATAATTCTTCATTAATACAGAAACTATTGCAAATTTAAGTTAAAATTATGGGTGTCTATCGCAATAATGAACATTTCTTTTAAACATTTATTATTTGCTGAAAATGAGATGAAAAAGATATATTTCTACTGGAAAATTAGAGGTCTCGTCATTTATTTTTATTTAGAAAATGAAGATAATTATTTTTTAAAGATTCCTATAGATTTGTCACTTAAAGTTTGTATCATTTTATCTTCTAAGATATTTTGAAAAAGGTGGATTTCCGAAATGCCAATACAGCTCATTAAAATTATTGCAGTTGGAGTTAATATATGTGTTATGGTCTCATGTTCATTTACTCCATATCCTTTCATAAAATATGGTTATACATTTTTTCTTTTTATATTCAGAATCTATTTTTATGTTGTGAACTAGAGATAATATACAAGTGAATTCTTTCATTTTTCCTAGAGATAATTATCAACCAATCTATCGATAGCCCATTTTCATTTCATCTTCTAATTGTCAACTTCCCTTTTCTTTGTGGCAACATACCAAAATCACAGCCATATGGAGTTTACATCATCCAACTCATTAGTTACTCAAGGGTATGTGGTCGATGCAGTGATAGAGCTCGGTTGCTTACAAACAGAATACTTAAGCAAGGGTATGTTATCCATAACTTGAAGTCATCACTACAGAAAGTTTACGCTCGACATCACCATCTTGTGGACCGCTATGGGGTATCTGTTTCTCATATGACAACAGGTCTTTTTCTTATCCACTGAAGTTTGTTTTTCCTCTAACGGATTCGACTTTACTACCGGAGTTGACATGTTCAACACGGCGAGTGTCTTATAAGAAGCAGGAGATGCTCACTCTACCGATGCACCTGATCTCGCCCATGGTTTTTTTATTGGGTCCGTGTTGATCATTTTTGTAAATGAGTGTGTTTTCATTTTCTTTTCTATGCAGTGCTCATGTTATGTCTTTGTTTCTTTGTTTTTCCGACGTTGCCATTGTCTTTGGATTGACTTTAGACTGACAAATCGGTCTTCAATTACTTTACTCATATATATATATTTCTTTTCCCGACTTTGACTCCATTTTTATGACGTTTTCAAGATAGGGAAGTAACCAACTCACCCGATAGTATCGTTTACGTTTCCAGTCGTTTGGGTACTTACCGAAGTAAAAAGTGTTTTGGTTTGTCGGGAAAATATTTACTGAGATTTCTGTCCATAATGAGACCGAAATCCAGGTTGTCGGTTGTCAGAGAGTAATATCCTATAATGGCTGTCAACCCGTAAATCAAAAATCGTCTATTGGTTCACCAAAAATAGCAGAGTACTTGTTTACAATATGTAATCTTTATTTTTATATTGTCAGCCTTGGTTATCTCAGCATTAAGTATAGTGATCCCCCATTCAGAACCTGAACAAATGTTGAAAAAATTGTAGTGCCCTAAACAGCTTTCAGAATTAGAATTAAATACCATTTTTGACGCCAAATTTACAAAGACAAATGGGGAAAATCCTAAATTTGAGACCGAAATTTCTAGTTTTTGTGGCGTTTATACATGTCAAAACATACGAATATTAACTAAAAACTAACACATTGTAGATGTCAACTTCAGGAATCCAAATGTATATAGAAAAACATATGTCACCGTCCTTATTTTAAAATTACAACTCACCAGAGATGGCTTATACGCCTAAATAGGCGTAAAATCGAGTTGACGTAAGTGACGCTATGCGTATTTATAACTCACATTTAAACGTATTCCGCTTTTATTACTATCAATAAAGCCTTTGTGGGTATATTCAAAGTACTTGGACTAGTGTCTAAGAAAAAAAAAGGAATTTAAGAAATTTCGAGTCATTGAAGAATTTTGCTATGACTGGATCAAACAAAAGAAAGCAGGTGATACTAGGGAAGGTATCAAAGGTAGGAGAAAATGACAGATGACAGCAGAGAAAGATATAGAGAAAGATATAAAAAATGAAACATCAAAAGCAGACACGAGAGAACGAAAGGAAAGAAAAAAGTGAGATTGAGAGGGGGCAAGACCTTTTCTGTTAATGTGTTTTGGGCATTTTCAGGCGGTTGTTAAATGTTCTTGGTGGAATAAGTTGTTAACAGTTTTTTGGACCATTTGGAGTTTACAGCTCTGTTAATTTTTTCCTTTGTGTTAACTGTTAACTTGAAATGAAAAGTACTGTTTGCTGTTATCAAAGAGGGGACAAGACCTTTTTATGTTAATGTGTTTTGGGCATTTTCAGTTGGTTGTTAAATAATGTGTTTGGGAAAATTAAAGATTGCTAGCCTGTTAATGAAACTTCACCCCATCCTGTAACAATTTGCAAGAATCGATGAGACGTTAACAATTCCACAATTATTGATTTTGTAAAAGTTTTTAAAAATATCCATTGTACTCTTCCCTTCTTGTCTATCTTGAAATGCAATCTAAAATATAGGAGATTCGGTCGTATATCTCCGGTATTAGTACAAGAACGCATCATAAAAGTTACAAGTTTTCTGCCATCAAATTAAAAAAAATTGTACTGATAAACTTTCATTTTCTACGCATGGTTAACAACTTAAAACGTATATAATTCCGACCATACGCGTATTTCTATACGCGTATACGGGCCATATGCGTATACCCATATCGTCGTTCCGTAAGCATACGGTCCGAACATACGCGTACGGTCTGGATCGAGCCAGATCATTTCAGTATGATGATCGTATGGGTATCTCAAGAAATTCCTTTAAATTCGAATACATTTTAAGGAAATATGCCAAAAAACCAAAAACAAACAAACAAACAAATCCCGACTGATGTCATGTTGGAGAATAATACAGTTTAGGAAGATAAAATAAAAGACTTCAAATTATGTGCATCATCCGACTTTTGAATTTGTGGCCAATAGAAATTGAACTTGTTATATAATGACCAATCCCACAAACATCTTTGTCCGGATCAGTTCGTTTGTCAACTAAGTGTTCCCTTAGCGAAGGAAAACATAAGTATTTGACAATACGGAACCCTTCCGTTTTTATTGTGACTATTATTACTTTCATGTTCCAGTATAAATCAATGATATCTTTTTTGATAAAAAAAACATATGATTCCATAAAGGATATACAAAGCAAAACATATACTAAAACATCAGACCAAATATACACAAGTCTAGTAACCGTCGACGAAAATTTCCAAACGCACGGGCTTGTCAACGTATATTTTTCCCGCCTAACAGAGTTCTTTTAGTGTAAACAATATTTTATTAGATATAATGATGACATAAACAAATACATATACAAAATAAGGATCGGAAAACAAGTGACGCAGCACTTATATATATTCCTCTCCTTGGCGAGACAAAATATAAACAATAAATACAAGATGAATAGAACAAAGATTCACACTTATAATCAGTTTTGAAATGATGAAGTAAGGGTGACACGGTAGCATAAAGAGATAATAGAGCAACAAATACTTTTTCATACTTGGGTTTTGCAGTAAAAATTGTACATGATTAAAAAAAAATCATTAGAATTTTCTATGTTAAGGAGACAATTGTAGAAGAATACAGATTTACTCATGAATAACTAATGAGTTAACATATTATGTTTTCAATATAAAAATCTAAAAATGATGTGGGTGATATATACTATAATAAAACAAGTCATTTAAGTAATTGAGATTACATAATATATGAGAACATTAATTTGAATAAAATTTATGTCGGACAGTAACGGATTACCATATAAAACAGTGTCTATAGTGACTTCGCCTGATAGATGACTGATCATTTCCTGTCTTTGTGTCATATAGTTTGGACAAAGGAGTTTGTGTTATATAGTTTGGACAAAGGAGCAGAAAATGCTCAGATGACTCTATGAGTTTAAGATTGCAAGTACAAAACGGGTCATCCGCTAGATTTCTTTTGAACAAATGATCCCTTAAAAACACCGGCAGTAGAATACCGAAGGAAAAAAGGAGTGAAATTTACAAAAATCGAAGTCAAAAGGCAATGCCAAAACGAGAACACTGAAAACAATGACGCCAGACACAAAACAACGACGCTAGACAGATAGAGAGCACAGAAACAGAAATCACAACATTCAAAACAAAGGACTCACAGTGTGAACTCCAGTGAAACTGAGAGTGACATCAGATGCTCCGGAAGGGTAAGCATGTCCTGCTCTGTTAACAGCACCTGTCACACGGTAAATGAGGCATATTTATTTTTGAAAGATTTGTTAGGTAGCTGATTGGTTAATGTCTTTTGCTAACCCTAAGACAAAACCAATTAAAAAATCATGGTACGTGTTACTTCTCTAACCCTCAAACAGTACCAAGTTAAATTTAAATTTAACCCACTACTCTCAGTGCGAATTCTAGCGTGTAGTATCTGTCCCATTCTACAACCGCTGTAGAAGAGCTTTGGAACAGGTCTTTTCGTATTAGTTGTTTTTTAAAAATCGACAATGAACTGTTTTTTTATACGGCTTGGTAAAGCATTCCACAGACGAACGGTAGCTGGTAAAAAACTGTTATAATAAAACGATGTACGGGACTGAATTGGGGTTAAACGATCAGAATGGCGAGTACCATATGAATGAATTTGGTTAAGGGTCTGGGGGACAAGATTTGAAAGATAAGGAGGAGTAACATTATTAACCATCTGATGAGAGACAGTAAGTTTGTGATTGTTTCTCCTTTCTGCAAGTGTTTCCCAACCAGCTTCGTCTAGCAGAATCTTGAGACTTGTAAGTTTGGTGGCACCAGTAACAATGCGCGCAGCCTCGTAGTTTACTTGTTCTAAATTGTCTTTTAGGTATTGAGGACAATTACCCCAAACAATGTCAGCGTATTCCAGGAATGGACGAACATAAGAGAAATACATAAATTCCAATGTTTTACGGTCAACTCGAAATTTTAATTTACGTAACACATTTAATCTAAGACAAGCCACCTATCAGCCCACTTTTGTATTCTATTTATATCATTATTTAGAAATATGGAGGTAATCAGTGGGTTGCCAACTATGGCATATAGACTTGTATCATCGGCAAATAATTTAATCTCACAGCCAACTTCACAACATATATCATTTATGAATACTAAAAAGAGTAGCGGTCCACGGATAGAACCTTGCGGTAAACCGGAGTTAACAGAGGATAGAGATGAAAATTTCCCGTTAACTACCACCCTTTGTTTACGGTCTTCCAAGTAGCTAGAGCTAGATAACCACAATAGAAGGTTTCCGGTTATGCCCATCTTTTTTAGTTTGAAAAGTAAACCTTATGCCAGACGCGATCAAACGCCTTACTAATGTCGAAGAAAAGATACGTATCTCTTTACCTTCATCTAAAGCCTTACTAAATTCATTAGCCATGTACAATAGTTGATTTCTTGTTGAGTCCTTGCGAATGAAACCAGACTGGTGCTCTGTCAGATGATCACGGATGAAGTTCATTAAATGTTTATATACACATCTTTCAAAAGTTTTACTTATAACCGAAAGTAAGGAAATTGGGCGATAATTACCAACCAGATTTGTATCACATTTTTATACACAGGTGTTACATTAGCTACTTTCCATGATACTGGGAAATACTAATATTAAATAATTGAAACAGGGGGCGAGAAATTATATCACTTGCATATTTAGGCAGTGGCGGGTTAATATTATCAGGGCCACTTGCCTTGTTGATATTTATAATCTGAAGCGCATCTTTAACTCCGTCCTCGTGAATAACAAGTGACTCAAGGCAATTATCCGGAGGGGAATCATTGCCTGGAAGAGTCATATTACTGTCATCTATATTTGCCTGGGAGGCAAAAAAACTCGTTAAAAGCTTCAGCTTTTTCGATATCGGTAGATAATATATCGTCATTATGAAGAATAGATGGAATGGATGTAACACGAGTTTTAAAATCAGCTACTTTAGAGGGCAGTTTCCACCAGTCACGAGCATTTAGTGAATCCGAACGAAGTTTATCGATACAATTATCGAGAAAAGCTTGTTTTTGCTTTCTTATAATGTTTACTGTATTATTACGAATTTTACGAAATTGAGACCAGTGAGAAGGATTATTAGTCTTTTTGGCTTTTGTATGGGTTCGGTTTCGTTTTCTTATAGCGCGTCGGACTGAATATTGATCTATGGAGGTTCCGATTCACGCACGATTATGATTTTGTTTGGTGTTGATTCCATGGCTGCCTCTGTGAGAATGCCAGAAAACGTGTTGACCATAGTACATGTATCAATATCGGCTTCTGAAAGAACTTCTTCTCAATTGACTGCTGATAATTTATCGCGTAGCAGTTCGTAATTACCACGGTAATACAGCCATATACGACGCTTAAAACAAACAGACACTGGTTTATAAATCTTAATTATACCAAAGGTCGGACATTGATATCGAGTATTTTGGCCAAGAAAGGGTTGACCAACGTGAACCAAATCAAAAAAACAACGGCTATTGGCTATAACTAGATTGAGACAGGAACTTCAAGTTTCGGTAAAGTGAGTTTTATTTCAGTAATATATTTTTCAACTTAGCACTACTAGTATTCTGTTTATTAAAATCCACATTAAAATCACTTAAAACTAATATATTCCTCATATCAGTATCTAGGGCTTGCTCAAAAGAATAATCTATCAATTCAAAAATATTGTCGTTTGAATCTGGTGGACGGTAAAACGTGCCTATTAAAATATTTCGACTTTCATTTATGTTTACCTCAATCCATAAACATTCAAGGTCACGGAAGTCCAGGTCTTGTCTGTGCCTCATATGTAATTCTGAGTTGACGTAAACTGCAATGCCACCACCAAGACGTTCCACTCGGTCCTTCCGGATTGGAGGGTGAAAATTTTCTAAACTAATATCATTGTTTTTTATAGATTCATTTAGCCATGTTTCGGTAAAACAAAGAATGTCAATTTTATTGAGCTCACAATTAAGCAAGTCAATTTTTGTTGCAAGATTCTGTACGTTTAGGTGAACGAATGATACATAGCTATCAAGACAACTATTAGACGCCTGAATTGTTATATCAGATCCAGATCGGCGGAGGAGATATTACCATTACATGATGAATTTGGTCCTGGATTTTTTTCAACATCACCGGATAATAAAATGAGAAATGAAGCAAAAAACAATAAAATAATTACTAAAGCTAGATATATGATATTACCATTAATGTTTGAGAATTTTTTGCACGAAACACTAACTACAGCAGGCAAGTTAATATGTTGCTCTATACCAAGTACAGGATTAAGTTGTAATTTTCGAACAGGCAAAGTGTTATCTGGATATGCATGTATACAGTCTGAGGCACTAAATGAGCTTCCAAATACAGCAGTATCTAAACGACATTCACTACTTAATATTATAAATAAGAGCATAATAGATAATGACTGTATTCCGACTACACAATACAGATTTATTAATATATTTTACGAAAGGATATGGAGTAAATGAACATGAGATCATTACAAATATGTTAACTCCAACTGCAATAATTTTAATGAGCTGTATGGCCATTTCGGAAACTAATTCCTCATCAGCAGCACTAGATCCCAAACAAAGGAAATCTATATAATTTCAAAAAATGTTTAGAATGCATAAAACCAAACGAAATCCGAATAATCAGTTATATCAAATATGGCTTAGGACAAAACTACGATGGAGGGAGTTAATCCTTCGGTTTTAGAATTTACATAAATTTAGATAATGGTATTTGAACGAAGTGTACACATGAGATATTATCTCATGTACAAGTACACCATATCTAAGAAAAATAAAGAGCATACATCTCTACCACGGGGAATTGTTTTACCAACTCCACACTGCAATAAAAGACAAACTCCTGTATTAAATATTTTACGAAAGGATATGTAGTAAATGAACAGGAGATCATAACACATATGTTAACTCCAACTGCAATAATTTTAATGAACTGTATGGCCATTTCGGAAACTAATTCCTCATCAGCAGCACTAGAACCCAAACAAAGGAAATCTATATAATTTATCAGTAATACAAAACAATTTTGCTTAATGGGTCTTGTTGCTCGTGAGTAGAACAGTCCTATCCTTACATTAAACTCTTGCACAGAAATGCCCATTATGTTATTTTAGTATCCCATGCTAGATTGAATACCTCAAGAACAGGACTGTTCAGAGGGATACTACATGTAAAATTATAACAAAAGCAAACTTGGTCACCCTTACAAAAATATAATGTTAAATATTGATATGATAAACTGAATATATACTTATATACAGCTTAAACTTGGAAAAACATATCTACAAATTAACACCAAGTGTGTTACTTTCTGAATTACTGAACCCCGTAAGCGATCAGATAAACTCAATATTTGGACATGGGTTTGACATCAATAAACGTATATTGACATAAAATACATCGAGAGAATGACCAATATGAAGAACTTTTTTTGAAAATATGAAATGGACACTGTTAAGACATAGCTTGTCAGTAATCAATAATAAAGATAAAATCTAAAATTAATAATAGAGGGCTAACTACTGAAAACTGGTTCTCTAGTTTAACCTGGTAAACTATTGATGCCTGGCTATCTGTAATAACCTCATAAAGTAACCATGATTAATTCCCTTTTTAAGCTATGTTCAACTAATCAATGTATTCTGCACAGGCATAAATTCTATTACTCTATGCTTCAAGTCTTTGTTTACAGAATAATGTACTAATTGTGCGGTTTTATGTAAATCCATGTAAAAGAAAAATAAGTTTTGATTATTTACACAATTCAACATACAGTTCCTGTAGTGATTCTTTAATAGACTTTGCCACAGGGAGTATTCCATATATAAGGTAAAAAAAAGTCCAAATACTAGGTATAGGATCTTATCAGAACAAGCACGGAAAACAAACAGAGAGGGTGTTGACTATCGACGTACGAAAATTTTATATATATATATATATATATATATATATATATTCCGTTTCAGGATGCTGTCCAGCTTTCCGTGCAGCATGCTGATTCACACATGGAAGCACATATTGCACTAGGTTCAAGCCATGTGTGTATCCTCACACTACACGTAGCTGTACAGCATACACGAAATTAGATCAAGTCATTGTACAAAGTAATTAATCATAAAACAAGTTCAGGTCAATAAACATGATCATGGTCATGTGATTGTAAAAAACCTATCAGCGCTTGGGTTGTAAATAATACGATCAATTGTAATGTCTATGCATTTAACATGTACATTTTGTTATACAGTGGACAAATCATCGTATATAGCAATTATATATTTAAATTGATGCGATCACTTATAAATGTCTATGCATTTAACATGTACATTTTTTATACAGTGGACAAATCATCGTATATAGCAATTATATATTTAAATTGATGCGATCAATTGTAAATGTCTATGCATTTAACATGTACATTTTTTATACGGTGGACAAATCATCGTATATAGCAATTATATATTTAAATTGATGTACAGTCATTATACCCCATGAGTTGGGGACTTTCTGGTATAAAGTTAACTGACACTTTGGTTACACGGCATGGACGACATCATCTGCTGGCCAAACATACTTGGATCCGGTTGGCTAAGCATCTGCGGTTGATAAGTCATTTGAGAAAAACCAAAAGGTACAGACTGAGGAGGAAGAAACGCAGGACCAGGTGAACGATACGGGCGCACATTAATTGACTGTTGCGGAGGACAATTAAAGTTACGAGTGGATGTATCAACCTGCGACTCACTTTCGGATTTAATTATAGCATCGAATTCTTCTTCAGTAGAGATAATTTTTCTGTTACTAGCATTATCTGTTATAAAAATTTTGCCGTCCCATACTGACGTTGATTTTATTTTTTGTTAATTAACGGCTTGTCTTGCCAGGTAACCTACTTTGCTCCTTTTCTAGGTTAGGTCCTGACTAATACTGATACCCCTTAAATCAAGTATTGACGAAATATTTTTGGTTGCCTTGAGAAAAGCAGCACGCTTATCTGTATGAATAAATCTGGCAATTATCTGCTTTGGACCCTTTTCAGTAGGTAAGCGATGAGAAATACTAATGTCTCTATTCTCCAGTTCCACGTGCAGTTTTTTTTAGCTATACTACAGACGATATCTGTCGTATTTTCACCGGGAGACTGAGGGACACCACTTATTCTTTTGCAACTTTTTCTGCTGTGTTGTTCCAAATAATCTAATTTTGAATTAATTTTTGGATTTCATTGACGGATTTTTTTAATACAGAATTCTCATACTTGAGTTGTTGAATTTCGGAATATAATGGAGCAGTACATTTTTATATCTTGCCCCAACTTTTTCCGTAAATCGTCAAACATGAGATTTTTGACAGCTAGTGCCAACCTTTGAACATCATCATCAGAGAATAAGGATTTCTGATTACAAAGTTGCTGACTAGTAACATGTGAATAAGGTAGTTGCGTATGTAGAGAACTATTATCCTCAGACATATTTGTTAAGTCAATGGAAACATCAAAATCTGAATCAAAATTAAGCTTTTTTCTAAGGGGTTTATCGGCACTACCAGACGTACAAGGAGAGGGCTCAGATGAGTGTCTTCTTCGCTTACAGTAAATGTTTGTAACACTCCTGGACATAGTAAAGTATTTCTTACATTATGTATATTGGTATAATGGTGTATTGCATCAAAATTTGTGATTAAACACACGATTAAACATGCCTGACAATGTTTACAAAGACATAAACGAATCACTGGCGTGTTAACGTTAGCGTTATAAGCTATGAGAAATACTCACTAGACGACAAGCAGATTTAAACTAAAATTAAGTTCTTTCAATATTTACACTCCTGAATCAGTTTCATATGAATCATTCCATTAAAAATGAATGAACTCACTTCCAGAGTCTATAAAAAGTCAATTATTTCACATTTTATGGACAAGATCAAAATTGCGCCCTATCCATCTTCCATCCTTTGGAAAAATATTATAAACATTGATATTATATTTCTTCTTTGGGGAACATCTGTTATGTAACATTATTCCACTGGGAATACATACAGTAATATTTGTTCCATTGGAAAAAGATATTCTACAATTATATTTTATCCTTTTGGAACAAATGTTATAATGAAACTTCTGTTCTGTGACAGGCTGACTAGAAACAACTATGTTTCCGTATCGCTTTACTACAGAATCAGGAAATATATTACACATTAGGCTCCTCGCGGGAGTGACATGGGTATCCAGCAATCATGACTACATTTATCGAACAATGTAATTTACATTTTATTGAAAAAAGGGTACATGGGGAACTGATAATCCAAAAGAATTCATATGATAATCAAATATTTACAAATGAAATACCTGGTATTCAGGAAAGCAAGAAATCTTGGGAATGTTTGTTGAAACAGATATTCGCCAAAGATCTCAATGGAAAGACAGTATAGAAGCGGCTACGTCTGTTTTGGCATAGCAACAAATGAGAAAAATATATGATGAAGAGTGTGCGTTCTTCTCTCTAAAAATCCCTTCCATTGACTTACTCTTATAGCCACTCTTCGTGGTAACGCGGAATCAAATAATCATTTACTTTATATTATAATATAATCAATAATAATTTACTGAAAGTAGGGTAATTTTAGTAATTTTTTTTAAAATATGGTAATCAAATAATTAATAAAGGTGTCTAATATCAAATAAAAATTGAAAATACACTTGGTAAACAAATAATCACCAAAAATCCTCATAATCAGGAAATCAAGAAACCCGTGAGAAGGGTCATCCGTCTGATACAACTGTTGTTTTCATGGTAATCAATACTTTATCTTTTGAAATTCAAACCTGGTCGATTTAGACATACAGTTTCTTAATATTATATTTTAAAAAATTGCCTCATTGGAGGGATCTATAACTTCCGATGAAATAAAACTATAAACCCTCTAAACTGTAAGAAATAAACCATAAAATATCCTCTTTTTAAGAATTCTGTACCCACTCATAACGTGTGAATTTCACGAAAAAGATATTTGAGTTCAGTTTTGCATTTTCATCAAAACTGATGTATAGAGAAGTCGTTTTCACAATTTTTTTTAATGAAATTTCATATGTAAAGAAATGACCATTTTTCACCTTTTCACAACAAAATGCGTCGACAAAATGTTGTATTGGCCGGATTTCAAATTCGGATTTAACTGCATCATGTAATTGTGCCTAAACTAAAGTCGCGCTACTTGTAGTTGGTATATTATTTTAAAATCTGCTTAACAAAATGCCGTATATATGTAGTTTGTATTTAAACTAAACTAGAAAATACACATATGAAAGAAAGTCGACATGCAGTGAACGATACAAAAGACTTTACGACCAGCTGAAAATCATAAACAGAGACGAAAAAGGAAAAAAAAAAGAAGAAACTAGAGGCTCAGAGACTGAGCCTGTATCGCTCACCTGACAAAATGCTACTATGCCATGCATGACCAAATATTATGTTTTTACCAATGGGTTCTAATGTATAGCTATGTCATCCATTGGTACCTACTGAAATGAGTAATTTTTGTAAAGTACCTTCTATACATTTACTTCAACTTGCTTTTTAGTTGAATTTGCTTCAGTGGTTTCAAAGGAGAAGACGAAAATGTGATTTTCCCTTAGGCTCCAATTTTAAACTATGTTTGCCCCTGGTTGCCATGTTTTTTATCAAATTGGAACAAAATGAATAATCTTTGTTATGGACCTTTAGTACATCATTCCTGTAAAGTTTGGTTGAATTTGCTTCCGTGGTTTCAGAGAAATTTTTTCCGATAGGGTCCAATGTTAAACATAAGTTCCAAGCTGGCGGCCATGTTTTTTATCGGATCGCAACAAAATGAGCAATCTTTGTTATATACCTTTAGTACATCATTCCTATTAAGTTTGGTTGAATTTGCTTCAGTGGTTTCAAAGGAGAAGATGAAAATGTGATTTTCCCATAGGGTCCAATGTTAAACTAAGTTTGGTGCCGGCGACCATGTTTTTTATCGAATCGGAACGAAATGACCAATCTTTGTTATGGACCTTTAGTACATCATTCCTGTAAAGTTTAATTGAATTTGCTTCAGTGGTTTCAGAGGAGAAGATGAAGATGTGATTTTTCCCATAGGGTCCAATGTTTAATCTAAGTTCCGCGCTGGCGGCCATGTCTTTTATCGAATCGGAACGAAATGACCAATCTTTGTAAAGGATCTTTAGTACATCATTCCGGTAAAGTTTTATTGAATTTGCTTCAAAAGTTTCAGAGAAGATGAAAATGTGATTTTTCCCATAGGGTCCAATGTTAAACTTAAGTTCCGTGCTGGCGGCCATGTTTTTTATCGGATCTGAACAAAATGAGCAGTCGTAGTTAAGGACCTTAAGTACATTATTCCTCTTAAGTTTGGTTGAATTTGCTTCAGTGGTTTCAGAGGAGAAGATCAAAAATGTGATTTTCCCATAGGGTCCAATGTTAAACTAAGTTCGGTGCCGGCGGCCATCTTTTTTATCGAATCAGAACGAAATGACCAATCTTTGTTATGGACCTTTAGTACATCATTCCTGTAAAGTTTAATTGAATTTGCTTTTGTCTTTTATCGGATCGGAACGAAATGACCAATCTTTGTAAAGGACCTTTAGTACATCATCCCTGTAAAGTGTTATTGAATTTGCTTCAGTGGATTCAAAGGAGAAGATGAAAATGTGATTTTTCCCATAGGGTCAAATGTTAAACCTAAGTTCCGCGCTGGCGGCCATGTTTTTTATCGGATCGGAACGAAATGAGCAATCTTCGTAAAGGACCTTTAGTACACCATTCCTGTAAAGTTTGGTTGAATTTGCTTCAGTGGTTTCAGAGGAGGAGATGAAAATGTGAAAAGTTAACGGACGGACGGACGACAGACGACGGACGACAGACGCCAAGTGATGGCAAAAGCTCACACTGACCCTTTGGGTCAGGTGTGCTAAAAAAGAGAAAAAATATACGGCTTTGAATATTTTTCATTCCTCAAAAAGCTTCCAGCTTGTGTCCAGATCCTGTCAGGTTTCCCTAAATTGTTTTGTGTATTGTAATCAGATAATCACCAAAAATCTTCATAATCAGGTAATCAAGAGTCCAATGAGAAGGCCAATCCTTCTGATTATGGTAATCAATAATTTGTCGTTTGAATTACTAAATAAATATTGTTTGAACTAAAAAAAGAAAAAGGAAATAGAAAATAGACGCAGTCTGAATCTTCAAAAATTTATGTTTAACATGTGTTACTATGATTAATATAAGCAAATAGGCATCCTCATATTATAACCCTAAAAAGTTTACATGTAAATAATAGCCTAGTAATTGAGTATTGTTTACATTTGAATCACGAGATCCGCAAAACGTTCAGAAGGGCGTAACTGTAAGAACGATAACTCGTGACTTTACGTTTTTCGGTATCGTGTAACCTTAAGGTAGATAGACACTGTTGCGCTGCGCAATGCAACCGCGCATAAGAAAAATAAAGAGTCGGGTACGGGGTAGGTTTGATTTTTGGGCCGGAATAGTAATTTGACGGCTTTTCCTTTGTGAAATTAATTGAATGACAAATGTGAAACGTCATATTTCGTTTACTTTGCCGCGAATTAACTCCCTTTTCCCGAAAATAATGTTTCAACCGGAAAATTTGTAAAATATCTCCGTCAAAAGCATGGTGACATATTCATTTTTTAATTGTAACCAATAAATTACATCATAAACTATCTGTTCACAAAAATACATCAAATTCTCATAGATAAAAAGTTAATTTCTATTAAGCTAAAATTTGCCATTCCATATTTTCCCTGTGCATTCTTTGTAAACTTAGGTGAAAAAATGGCTGAAAAAGAGCAAACTTTGATATCAATTGTAGAAAAAACAAGCATGGTGACCCATACTTTTTATTACAGATTTTGGGTAAGTAGGATTGATTCTTCAATTGTGCGGACTTACTACAAAATCTCATGGATATGAATATTACTGTCTATCTACCTTAAGTGTTCACGTTGACGCCAATGCCTTTAAATTATTTAGAGGATTCTGGAAAAATGTACGGGCCAATATGTCAGCGTCAATATTTTTTCCTTATTGCACTTGTTCTTGCATACTGTGATTATTGGTATACCAATCAGTAACATCTTGTAGAAAATTCATTAATGGCTTAGAAATATATGTTTCCATGTATATTACATGCTAAACTAAGTCAGACATATGAACCAATCCTACTGATGTACGGAAACACTTGAGGGGTGTCAATGTAATCTACAACTAGTCTACATTTAGTGTTAAATAAATTCTAGGAAGATTTTCTTGTTTATTTCCAAATCATGAACAAAGGTCATTTATTATCTTGGTTAAATTTGCTGAAGGATAAATTGTGTCATATTTATATACAATTTAAGTCTGCAGCGAAGACCTTTAACAACACTACTAGACAAGATAAAAAGACATATAGACATGTTAAAATAATACAAATCAGATTTTAACAACTTGAAGACAAATCAAATGAACATCCAACAGAAGTGTCCAATAATTATGTCGATTCTTACAGAGTCACTTGCTTTATATCTCCGGATGTACTACTCTATATTGCTAAGAATAAAACGTCTATTATGTTACTGAAAGCATAATTAAATTAACGGAAGTTGTCGATAAAATTACAAGTCAAAGGTACGAGTCGTAGACAAGTGTCATAAGACACAAAAACTTCATTACCCACATCCATGAACACTGCCTTACCTAAATAAATTTAATGTTTCGAAAAACATTAGCGTGTTCAAATACTGTGTGACAAATTTCCTGTCAGCGTAATGCTAATTAAGTCATGTGTTTTAGTTTCATGCTAAAATAAATAAAACAGCAAAAAGTTTTTGTCATAAAAATTTCTTTGGCAAATAGAGGATTGTTCTACTTTTGGGAATACAATCTTTGTCATGCTAGCCTGAAATAGAAATGTATGTTATACTGATTAAGTCCTCAATCCATGGCTATACAAGCTTGGTTAAAGGATAACGGAGGTATTATTTATCCTTTACAATTAATCTGATATAGTGTCATTTACATGACAAAAGCCTGATTATTCTGTCGGAGGATTGTCTGCAATTATCATTAATCTTTGACTTCAAACACTCTATTCTGATTTGTAGTAACTTCTTCATCTGTACATATTGTTAACAATGACTTCTACAGACACCTCCAATGTATTTGCCTTTTCCTGGTATTTGCACGACGGGGGACTATATGGAGGTATATACAGACGTGCCGCTGGAATGGGCCTGTTTTTGCTGTTGTCAACTATATGAATGGGTAATGATTTCTTACATGTATATCAGTGAGTCGTGTTTCAACCACAAATGGTCAGAATATCTAAAGCATTTATCATTATTGATGCTTAAGAACATTCCTGCTGTGAAATTAATGTTTGTCTTATTCCAATTATACATTTTCACTTTACATTTTTAGGCCGATCAGTGATTTGTTTTAAACAAAAGAAATGGAACTCTTCATTAAACGAAACAAAAAAGGTCTACTTAGATTGTTTTCCGTAGTTACAGATTCCAAAAAGTTGTTTCTAATTAGAAAATTTATTTTTTTTAAATCGTGTATTTCATTAAGGTTCAGAAATAATGTAAATGTTCGCCGTTTGATTGTAAAAGTAGTACCAGAAGGCCGATTCTGCCGCACCCATGCAAAATCCTGCATAAAAATCCCTACCTCGAGGGCAAAATGCAAACGGACGGCATCCCTATTGATCATAGGGTAAATACATGAATTATGTCTTTCGCACACAATGGATTTGTCGAAGATGACTTTATCAGCGAAGATGCCTCGCAGGAAAAGATGAAGGATCAGAATCAGGAATCCACGACATGGAAGGATTTACCTACTGGAGTGATCTATAAGATCTTGGAGGTAGTAGAAGTGGACGGAAAATTCGGCAAAAGCAGGATTCTCACTCTGAAAAATCGAGAAGGAGAAATCACAGAGTATGGGCCTGCCCCACGCTTAACAAAGAAAATGGTCCCTTGCAAGGAGCTTACGTTCGGAGCACCGGATACAAGCTGAGCAAGAAATCGAATCGACAATACCTCTCCTACGATCTGGTGAGAAAGTAAAAAAAATACCAGAGGGCTAGGGGTAAGAACGCAAAATTTCTCAATCCAAAACGGATTTGGAAATTTTTTTTTTTGATCTGGAGGGTTCGGGAATGAGCGGGGAGCGAGGCGTAGCCGAGCGAGGCGCGAATGGAAGAACCCTCCCTACGGCGCATGCACATTCAATTCTTCACTAATGGGGACAGAGGGTTGACGCAACTGATCCTTCTCATTGTAATAATTTTTCAGCCGGACGACAGACGCACCATCTTCACCCGGGAGCTGAGACTGATAAAATCTAGCCAAGCGGAGAGTATCGCGATGCTTCTTCTTTTTCTTGACGATTCGCTTGGCGATCAGCGAGAGCACTAGGGTGGTCGTCGCACTCAGGCAAGCGAGGGATCCAAGGGGGAGGGAGGCCACAGCACCAATCCCAGTCAAAGCCGACCCCATGGTGCCACTGGTAAGCAATAGACTGCTGATGGAGGCTGCAGCTTGGATAGTGGAGACCACCTTATCCAGTCGCTTATAGTTGCGAAGCATGCGGGCATATTTCTGAACCTCAGAATCTAGGAAATCCTCAAGTCTACCATCTACTTCATCGACCATTTATCTAAGGGCCCTAGAGAAGCATACATAGCAGGGGGATACTCTTGAAGGGGCTATTGGGGCCAAGGATCAATCCACTACCATCGTAGAGCCGAATTCCACTCTTCAAGTACAATCCATCACCGTAAGTATTGGGCAAAGTACTTGGGCTGAGATGCAGACCACAACCCTGAGGTTTCACGCAGCATACTGTCCCACCCTTCTTGAGATATAATCCAGATCCCACGGCTTTTTGGGTGGCTGCACTACCCAAGCCGTTCAAGGCACCCACACCCAAAGCAGGCAGCACGGTTTTGGCTAGCATAGGTAGCGCAGCAGAGGCGAGACCTGCAAGCATGGAGAGAAATCCACCTTCCTTTACGTTATACCTCACCTGCTTCGGGCTCATCTCTAAGACCATACCACCCTTACCACTCTGCAAAAGCTTGGTGATGCACTGGATCTGTCGTTGAGTGAGGAACATCTTTTGCCCACCAGATAGGTTGGCATGCTGCAATCGGACGCTCACGGGGCAACCCTTCTTTGCTGCACGCTGGATCTTCTCTGCCTGACCATTCGTCAAGTTGAGACCATACTCTTGATAATCCATTTATTTATACCTCACGCAGATGAAAGCGGATGGCGAGATGCTCCCCTCGCAGATCAATGGGGTGACCGTCTTGATCGGTCAGGTAGGATTGCATCTGATTGATGGTCTTAAGGGTCACGGGTAAATAGATCAGATTCTTAGGGGTCTGAATGATCTTCATGCCTGGATCGACCCCGGGAAAGAAACTATAGATGGTGGACTGCTGGGTACCGTTGACGTAGCTACCTTGGATGATATCACTATTCACGAGGATGCCATTGATGCTGAGGATATCAACGATATGATCACCCTCCACGTATCCATTCGTGCGTCGGTCATAGGTATACGTTCGCGGATCGAATCCAAGCACCGTATTCAGGCTATTGGGCACATCGAAATCCACTTGGTAGCTTTTGGCAAGGGTGAGCGTCGCTCTCAGAGTCGCGCGATTGGCATCGAGAAGGATCTTAGCCTTGTGCTTGCTGAGCTTCATTTGTCGCTGGATCTCGTCGTTGATATCGTCGATGCCATAGGAGCCAGTGCTCAGGGTGATGGGAAACCAATGGGCACCTTCGTCTGGGGAATAGCGGAAGGAATTATTTCCAGCATGGATATTGGGGATGGAGTAGTAGGTCTCCAGATTCACGAGGGCCATCTCGTAAGATTTCTCCTCGCGAAGTCGGAGGGGTGGGTTGAAGCGGGTCAAAATCTGACTATCGTCCCCAGAGACGATGAAGGAGAACCCATGCTTGGGCTCGGTATTGGGGGCAATTTTTCGCAAAAGTGAATCGTCCATTTATTTACAGGTGGCGACGTAGAAAGCGGATACCAGTCTCTGCTTCCAATCTTCCAGGCCGTCATAGAGCTTTTGAAGGTTTTTAGCTTTCACCAGGATAGCGAAGAGTTCGGCGGGTCGGATGGCAAACAGTAGCTGAATATGAAATTTGTCCATTTATTTACTGCAGAGCTCAGCTTTAGAAGACCACGCTCATCTTCTGACCATCGGATTCGAATCGGAGGATGCGATCAGAGATGACCAAAGTGTAGGCTTGGGTATTCGCAGCGACGTTCTGCTCGAATCTGACCTTGATATAGACGTCGATCGTCGAATTCTTGCTCTGCTTGGACACGTCAAAGACGAAGAGTGGATGGAGATCCGTAAAGTCGGCTGGCGTGATGCCTGGATTGCTCACCAAATGATCCATGTTGAAGAATTTCCCGCGGAAATCAACAGCCTCCTTATACAGCCTGGAGACCTTCTGATTCGTGAAAGAGGCACGATGACACACGGCAGGATATCTCTGAGAATTCAAAGTGACCCACAAATCATTCACGCGACAATGGTTGAAGATGGCGGGGTTGGCTTCTTGATCGTTACTCTTATCGGTCTGGAAGGCGACGATCACCCATCGGGGTCTTTCGGGGCTGCTTCGGGTGGAAAGGCGCCAGTTGAATTCACGACTTTCGGGGACACCGATCGAATCGCACTGCGGAATCCAATATCTAGCTTCATGTTGCTCTCGATGGTTTTATAGAGCTTCAGCTTCTGCTCGTCGGAAGGCATCACGTGGGGAATGAACCATGAGAGATTGCTGATGACGATCTTACCAGGGTCGTTGATATTGGCAGCATCCCGGAAGATAAAGTCATTATCCGAGGCGCGAACGAGAGTGAGCTCATGCTTGAATCCATAGACCAGCTTTTCGTAGTCCTGGGCAAAGCCGAAGATATGCTTCAAGGGGATGGTGAAGGAGAAGGTTGCCTTATTGGCAGGCTTAGCGATGACGTAGGCCTTGCGCGCTGCAAATCCCAGATTCTCGGCAGCAGCCTCTGCAGAGGTATCCTTCACCCATAACTGGTTGAGGCCTTGGGACTTCGAGAAATCGTCTGGATACATGAGTAGGCCCATCATGGTGGTGGCAACCCCTGGATCGTTCAAATGCTCGATCGTCTACCCGGAAAGCTTGTAGCTGATGGATTTGAAGAGGAACATCATCGCATTATTGATGAGGGAGATGAGGTTGGCATCGGCATAGGCCGACCCATCATTCTTCTGGAGCCTTCCTTCCAGCAAGAGGTAGCTCTCGGAGGGATGAAGGAAAAGATCCTGCGACTCGATGCTGAGGCGGATCTCAGTACCGGATCTATTCAACTGCGTCCCAGTGATGGGATGGTATTCGAAGAATTCGTACTCCTGGACACTTTCGTCGAAAGTCAATCCTTCGGTGATATTAAGCATATCAGCCATCATATATTTATTTATAGCGCTGGACGAAGTCGTGGATGGTTGCGATACCACCACCCGAGATGAGATTATTGAGGTGGGCCTGCTGCTGAGGGGTCCTCTTGGTCTTGGTGGCAGGAGGCTTCTTGGGCTTCTTGCGAGTCACTCGATGAACGACGTGGTCTACTGCCTTCGTCGCTCCTTTCTCCAATCCCTTGATGGCTGCATTGGAAGCAGCGCTCATAGCCTTGCTTCCCAACGTCTTCGCAGCAGAAGAGGTGAATATTCGCCCAGCCAGACTGGCGATGGTATCGAATAATCCTCGCCCACCGACTACATATCTCCGGCGATATCCGTGATTCACTACTAAAGACATTTATTTAGAGGAGCTTTCGATGCAGCGTCTCGTACTCTTTCCTGCTGATATGCTTGGCTTTCTTCATGGCGTCGAGGATGGCCACGATTTCGTTGCGCACCCTATTATTCCCAGCCTTATAGGCAGCAGCGCAAAGATCGAGGCGATCCAGCAACTGGTCGAAGCATTTGGGAAGAGCTCACTCTCGTTCGCGCCTCGGATAATGACGCCATCTTCCGGGACGCTGCCAATATCAACGACCCTGGTAAGATCGTCATCAGCAATCTCTCATGGTTCATTCCCCACGTGATGCCTTCCGACGAGCAGAAGCTGAAGCTCATCGAGAGCAACGTGAAGCTAGATATTGGATTCCGCATGAGGCAGTGCGATTCGATCGGTGTCCCCGAAAGTCGTGAATTCAACTGGCGCTTTTCCACCCGAAGCAGCCCCGAAAGACCCCGATGGGTGATCGTCGCCTTCCAGACCGATAAGAGTAACGATCAAGAAGCCAACCCCGCCATCTTCGACCATTGTGAATGATATCTGGGCCACTTTGAATTCTCAGAGATATCCTGCCGTGGGTCATCGTGCCTCTTTCACGAATCAGAAGGTCTCCAGGCTGTATGAGGAGGCTGCTGATTTCCGCGGGAAATTCTTCAACATGGATCATTTGGTGAGCAATCCAGGCATTACGCCAGCCGACTTTACGAAACTCCATCCCCTCTTCGTCTTTGACGTGTCCAAGCAGAGCGAGCGCCTCAAGAATTCGACGATCGACGTCTATATCAAGGTCAGATTCGATCAGAACGTCGCTGCGAATACCCAAGCCTACGCTTTGGTCATCTCTGATCGCATCCTCCAATTCGAATCCGAT
>MJUU01015923.1:46448-68666 GCA_002080025.1 Modiolus philippinarum | reverse complement strand
TACTACTCCATCCCCAATATCCATGCTGGAAATAATTCCTTCCGCTATTCCCCAGACGAAGGTGCCCACTGGTTTCCCATCACCCTGAGCACTGGCTCCTATTGCATCGACGATATCAACGACGAGATCCAGCGACAAATGAAGCTCAGCAAGCACAAGGCTAAGATCCTTCTCGATGCCAATCGCGCGACTCTGAGAGCGACGCTCACACTTGCCAGAAGCTACCAAGTCGATTTCGATGTGCCAAATAGCCTGAATACGGTGCTTGGATTCGATCCGCGAACGTATACCTATGACCGACGCACGAATGGATACGTGGAGGGTGATCATATCGTTGATATCATCAGCATCAATAGCATCCTCGTGAAAAGTGATATCATCCAAGGTAGCTACGTCAACGGTACCCAGCAGTCCACCATCTATAGTTTCTTTCCCGGGGTCGATCCAGGCATAAAGATCATCCAGACCCCTAAGAATCTGATCTATTTACCCGTGACCCTGAAGACCATCAATCAGATGCAAACCTACCTGACCGATCAAGACGGTCACCCCATTGATCTGCGAGGGGAGCATCTCACCATCCGCTTTCATCTGCTTGAGGTATAAATAAATGGATTATCAAGAGTATGGTCTCAACTTGACGAAGGGTCAGGCAGAGAAGATCCAGCGTGCAACAAAGAAGGGTTGCCCCGTGAGCGTCCGATTGCAGCATGCCAACCTATCTGGTGGGCAAAAGATGTTCCTCACTCAACGACAGATCCAGCGCATCACCAAGCTTTTGCAGAGTCGTAAGGGTGGTAGGGTCTTGGAGATGAGCCCGAAGCAGGTGAGGTATAACGTAAAGGAAGGTGGATTTTTCCCCATGCTTGCAGGTCTCGCCTCTGCTGCGCTACCTATGCTAGCCAAAACCGTGCTGCCTGCTTTGGGTGTGGGTGCCTTGAGCGGCTTGGGTAGTGCAGCCACCCAAAAAGCCGTGGGATCTGGATTATATCTCAAGAAGGGTGGGACAGTATGCTGCGTGAAACCTCAGGGTTGTGGTCTGCATCTCAGCCAAAGTACTTTGCCCAATACTTACGGTGATGGATTGTACTTGAAGAGTGGAAGTCGGCTCTACGATGGTAGTGGATTGATCCTTGGCCCCAATAGCCCCTTCAAGAGTATCCCCCTGCTATGTATGCTTCTCTATGGCCCTTAGATAAATGGTCGATGAAGTAGATGGTAGACTTGAGGATTTCCTAGATTCTGAGGTTCAGAAATATGCCCGCATGCTTCGCAACTATAAGCGACTAGATAAGGTGGTCTCCACTATCCAAGCTGCAGCCTCCATCAGCAGTCTATTGCTTACCAGTGGCACCATGGGGTCGGCTTTGACTGGGATTGGTGCTGTGGCCTCCCTCCCTTGGATCCCTCGCTTGCCTGAGTGCGACGACCACCCTAGTGCTCTCGCTGATCGCCAAGCGAATCGTCAAGAAAAAGAAGAAGCATCGCGATACTCTCCGCTTGGCTAGATTTTATCAGTCTCAGCTCCCGGGTGAAAATGGTGCCCCTGTCGTCCGCCTGAAAAATTATTACAATGAGAAGGATCAGTTGCGTCAACCTTCTGTCCCCATTAGTGAAGAATTGAATTCGCATGCGCCGTAGGGAGGGTTCTTCCATTCGCGCTTCGCTCGGCTACGCCTCGCTCCCTGCTCATTCCCGAACCCTCCAGATCAAAAAAAATTTTCCCAATCCGTTTTGGATTGGGAAATTTTGCGTTCTTACCCCTGGCCCTCTGGTATTTTTTTTACTTTCTCACCAGATCGTAGGAGAGGTATTGTCGATTTGATTTCTTGCTCAGCTTGTATCCGGTGCTCCGAACGTAAGCTCCTTGCAAGGGACCCTTTTCTTTGTTAAGCGTGGGGCAGGCCCATACTCTGGTGATTTCTCCTTCTCGATTTTTCAGAGTGAGAATCCTGCTTTTTTCCGAATTTTCCGTCCACTTCTACTACCTCCAAGATCTTATAGATCACTCCAGTAGGTAAATCCTTCCATGTGGTGGATTCCTGATTCTGATCCTTCATCTTTTTACTGGAAGACATCTTCGCTGATAAAGTCATCTTCGACAAATCCATTGTGTGCGAAAGACATAATTCTTGTATTTACCCTATTATCAATAGGGATGCCGTCCGTTTGCATTTTGCCCTCGAGGTAGGGATTTTTATGCAGGGTTTTGCATGAGTGCGGCAGAATCGGCCTTTTGGTACTACTTGTAAAGTTTGTTATAAGTGTGTAAATTGCAGTATAAGTGGACTGAAGTTGGTGTCTATCATTCTGGATGACTCAAATATACATCTCCAGATTTTCTCGAAAATTGGCATACTGATTCATACGGAATTGATCAATACGCGTGCAAAATTTCATTTCCGCCCTTCCACACAATTTCCCAGAATAAAACCCCAGCGTTCGTGGATTCTGCTACAATACTGGCTCTATCTTTGGAAATGAAATCGAATTTACCTATATACGTCATGATTACAACTCAAAGTCAGAGGCCCATTCAGGTAATCGTAATTTGATTTTTTGTCTTTAGTTTGTTTTAATGGATTAAATGGAACAGTAAACATTCGACTACCGTTCCAAATAATTATTTAGATGCAGAAATCTCGAAACCTTCCCATTAATTTCGTATAATTTTAGCATAATGGGGTACATTGATCCCTGTGAGTGCCTTGGCAGAATTTATAAATAACACCCTCACTTATACCTTGGTTACCGGATATCACTTTGGATCTTTGAAATATACATCTTTGAAATCAATTATTTCATATACATCTTTGAAATCAATTATTCCATATTTCCCCTTCAAGATTAATCCTTTGGCTAATTAATCCTTTTTTAATACAGAAATTGTGTCCGCCCCCGGTAATTTTTTACCTTTTAATAATACTTTATTGTCGACAGGTTAATTTAAGTGTGGTCGCATTGAAGACATTTGACATCAACTATAAACAATTTAACGTGCAATAGCAGACATTTATTTTGTAAATGTTTTTGTTTTACTAAATGCATCGTTCCTTTGTGATTTATATACCCGAACAAGCTTAATATCCAGCCGTTACTATGCACCATCAACAGACGGCGTGTTTCTAAAATATGACTGATGAAGAAGAAGCCCACCTCATTAGCATGTTTAGAAAGGAGATAATTTCACACAATCACTTTTTGGACTGTTTTGAAATATACCATATGAATGGTTCGATATATTATTGGGGGAAATACATGAAAAGAGAGTATTTTCAAAATGCCAACGGTAGGCCTTTACCCAATTCCACCTGAAGTGACCACCGTGGGTATTTGATACTATTCTTCTTACTGTTGTTTTATCTCAGCTCTTTCTTATTATTCCAAATACTCTTAATACATTTTTTTTTGGACAGAGTTCTACTGTTTGCAGTCTATAGAACCACCTTCCTTGCTTCATTACAGATTACACATTAGCATAAAAATGCACTAATGCAGTCATAAAATCTCGACGATAGTGAATGGTGGATAAAAGGATATGGAGTAAATGCACATGAGACAAAGTCTCTACAAATACATGGTAAAATCAAGCAAAGGAACAACGCTTTTATTGTTGTTCTTCATCTTGAAGTCCCCATGAAGCCTTCAACAATGAGATTTGCTCAGTCCTCATAGTAAGTTCAAGACGGCCCCTAGCGCCTGTTTGAACGGAACTCTTTGCTGGCTGTCGATCAACGCTACATCAAGACTCTTCTGGTCACGGATGAGGAACCGTCAGCAGACATCAACCAAACTGGCAAAGTCCTCAAAAATTCAAACATCATTTAATATTTGTGATATTGTAATGCGAAGATATTAGACAGATGTAGTTTAGTTATGAGAAACTCCTTTAAAGCCAAACAATTAATAAACTACGTTCACTTCATTGTATGAATGTTTTAATAAACATGGAGCCTTTTTAACGAGTGAAGATAGAATCATTATATATTTTCGGAAAAGTAAAAATTATTAAGGGGTTTTAACACATTGGGAACTACAATACATGTCATGAAAGCCTGATACAAACATGTAAATAATACTCAGATAAGTCCTATATTGGCAGCTCTGTAAGCTTTGTTTTAGGACAAAGTACGAGGGTTGTCCGTAAAGTTCGTATACAATCTAAATAAAATTGCTAAATAACAAGAATGTATATGAAACTAATATTTTCATTTACGATGTGTTTTCATTTTTAAATATACAAAATATCATCGGAATCAAAGCACTAGTAATTATTTTTCTGTCGAAGCATGTACACCCGAGTACAAACATGTGAAATGTTGACGTTGTCTGACGTCGTAATTTCTTCAGCGAATTGGGATTTTGTGCAGTGTCCTGTCCTTAAAATATTTAGGGCATTTGATATGATTTCGTGTGCGGAAGATTTTTTGAGCGGAAAAAGTTATCAATTCTGAACCACTTGCAGATTTCATTGATTGATGGTCAGAAAACACTCCAACTTATGCAGTTTTGAGATTTATGAAACGTTTTACACATTTGATTCTTCCCATATGGAGAAATCTTGTGCATTTTAGCTCATTTGCATATTTTATTGCAGAGTCAAATACGGGTGCCGGAATTCCATCGTATTTGATATTCAAAATTGTGAAAAATAGCTATTCTTGCTAAAAACTGAGTTGCAGATCAAATACAAGGTTAAACTCTGATAGGACTTTTGATATGCAGTCAAATGAATCGTGTCAGATTGACTAAGAAGATAATTTCAAAGTTCCCAAGCCATATGAAAATCCGAAGCGCGAGCCCTTTAACATCCCATTTTAAATATTTTGACAAAATGGCTGAAAACGTCAACTTCCCTATAGCATCATTGCCAAAGTTTCAGTGCAAAGTCATTACAAAATCAAGATACAAAACTTTCGAGTGCCAAAGAAAATGCTGCTACAAACCTTAATTATGTACTTTGTAAACTCGAAGTTCCCATGGAAGCTAAATATGCCCCAATTTGAAGATGTATCAGTTTATAAAATCAGCGTTTTCTCTAAAAATTCTCGATTTACGTTTTGTTGTGACATTGGAAACGTCATAAGGAAGTGTCAAAGTGCTTTTAAAAAGGAATACAGTAACGGGTAAGACCAAATATCCGTGTTTTTAGCAGTAAAAGCTGTTTGACGAAGTCGGCGGTGATGAGAATGCTGATAAGTCACGTGATTCTTTTGCTAATTTAAATACAATGAATATGCATCTAAAATGATCATCATTTCTCCATATGCGTCGGATTTGTTCTTGTGTCCAAACAATTCTGTACCACTTGAATATTAATGCAAAACACACTTTAGTATGCCGGTATTTAAGGGTGTTTCCCGATGTCTGGACGAAACTAGACTCACGTCACTGCTCCGCGTTATCAAAAAACGTCATGTTTTCTAGAATTTCTGATTTTGCCTGAGGACATTTAAAGCTCTGTTAATTTGTCATTTCAAATTTTTAGAAGTTGAAATTTGGCAATTTTGATGTTGAACATAATATAAACATTGCAATGTCATTTTCATTTCACTATTCACTGAATTTTCTAAAATACCTACAAAATAATAAATTTTAGACACTGAGATTGACATGCGATATTCGTGTTGCTCCGGGTCACTATTCCGGGGCTTTTTACGGAGACAGATTTGCGATTTTGAATGTAAAATTGGATCAAATTTGATATATCCAAATTCGTATTAGCTTAAGGCTTACGAATACGCAAAATATAAATATATAAAACGCTGCTTTATTTTTATTTATCCTTGGCCACGAACTTTACGGACAACCCTCGTATTTATTTTAATGTTTTCAACTAATCTTTTAACTTTTTTCATATTCTTAAGATGCAATTATCTTTCCCAGTAATCTATGACGCCAAATGATTTATTCTGATATGTAGCACTTTTAACATCTGTAGAATTCATTTCTAGAGTGTCTTGTACACACAAAACATGAAGTAGAAAAAAAGGTTACTATCCATTGCAATTTATTTTTGTCGGCTTTGATTGTTTTCTTTCTGTTACTTTTGTTGCATCTAATCACGAGCAATTGTCAGGATATGTAATGTTATTGCTTCAAAGAATTCTTTATGCAAGTTCAATACACATTTTTATGTTTGCTTCGTTTGTGGTGTTCTACTCGAGTTTCTAGTGTTTTGTTGTCATTTGTCTTTTGAAAGGTTACACATCAGCATAAACATGCACTAATGTAGTAATAAAATCATCACTGTACACTTAGAGCACTTAAAGTTTACAAACTTGTGGTCGCTGCAGCTGAACATGGAAATATGACAATATTAGTCAAGATTCCAATGGAAACTTTTAAACCAAACAATTTACAAACTCCGCAAATTGCAATTTCAGGATGGGTTTCAATAAGGAGGGAAAAATAGAAAATAGAATCCGTCCATATTTTGGGGAAAAGGTGTTTTTCATATTATTGCTTTTGATATGTTTTTGGATGTTGTTGTGATATTTATACATACATTGATGTCTACTTATACCAAAAATACTATAAGTGGTATACCTTGCTTGTTTAAAAAAATGTGCTCATTTTTTTATGAATTCGCTTGGAAATAAAGAAAACCATTGTAGGTCTGTTTGTCTAAAAAAATGGTACATTTTTGTACATTTAAGAAACAGTAATTAGAGAAAGCATACAAAAGAATGTAAAAAAGTCTCGAGGCAAAGACTTTTACGTAATTTTTCGACAAAATATCAATATGATTTATTTTAGAAATTTGTTGATTGTATGTTGAAAGTTTTAAGTCCAGTGAGCAATATTTTAGTATACCAGGACAAGAACAAGTTAATCAATTCAGAGATATTACCAGTAAAGGAAGAAACAAATGAAAGAGGAAGATACATTAAAGTTTTGATTGCTCTTGGAAAGGGGAGAAATGGGTAGACGCAGGAAATTAGGCTTTCTACATCGCCTCGGAAGCCGACTCTCCTTAGAAAAATATAGAAGGGATCTTTATACTGCATGAACGTGGCGTGTCTCAACACAGTTCGTCTACAATGGTTCCCGGCCAGACTTTCTGTTACCCCCATAGACTTCACCATCACGCAGCTCTCTAGACGGAGCTCTTGAAACCCGATTTAGCTGCTGGGTTAAAAATTGGAAATGCCTTATATATTATATCAGGTTTTATTTGGTAAAAATGAAATCATTAAAACAATTATAAAGCATTTTGTTAGCTTCTTATTAAGTTGAAGTAATCCTTTCTAAAGTTCACGAAACATGGAATATGGACAGATTATTACGGAAGCGTATAGTGCACTCGCCTTAGTACGGAAGCGTATAGTGGACTCGCTTTGTCTTATAAGAATATTTTATAACGCACCAATTTTCTTATATAAAACAACCTTACCTCCTTATACGGTGATAAATCTGGTTAAATAAAACAACCTTGTCTTCTTATAAGGCAACAAATCGTGTTATTTATGGCAAGTTGTTTCTGTATAAAGGCATTTCTCGTATTAATCTAAAATGTTTTACGTTTAATTGAAATAACATTGTATTATTTTACTGCATGAAAAAAAAATTAGAAGAGTTCAGGATGTATTAAATACAATGTTATTTTAATTAAGCTTAAAGCATTTTAGATTGATACGAGAAATGCCTTTATAAAGCAACAACTTGTCATAAATAACACGATTTGTTGCCTTATAAGAAGACAAGGTTGTTTTATTTAACACGATATATCACCGTATTAGGAGATAAGGTTATTCCATATAAGATAATCAGTGCGTTATAAAGTATTCTTATAAGACAAGGCGAGTCCACTATACGCTTCCGTAGGTTATAGCTAGTATACATAGAAATTAGTATAATAAAACTGTCAGGCTCAAGTTATTAGCAGTGAAGAATATATGACTGAAGGCTAATAAAGGGTGTGATGTGAAAAATGACATGTAATGACGTTTTTATCATATACTCTACCATAGAAAAAATCAACAGAAAAATATTTTTATGACTCTGATATTATTACAAAAACAGCAAACACCTACAATGTCCAGGAACTACAATCACATGTACATTTTTTCGGCAATTATATTGAAATGTAATTGAGAAAGTGAATTCTTAGTAAATAAGCGGGACCACGAGAAGAAAGTGACGTGAATAATACAAAAATACCAAAGTTGCATCATGAACGGTAAAATTTTGTTATGCTGTACACATGTTTCAAGGAGTAACCTCTCATCATCAGCATTAGAATCAAATAATATGGAAAGTAATAATCCAAAAAATAGTCAGAAAAGAAGTACTCAATACCAAAAATACCGAAATAGGAAGCCAAATCCAGTACTAAGGACATCTACCGAGTGCCATACACGGAATGAAGCCATAGTATTTTTAAGGGGTTAGAATTTTGATTAAGACAGTAAATTTCTATAAAAAGCAAAGTGAATTTTCGTGTCAGACAAGTCTGACTAATAGACTGGTGAATACTCTCGGGGACCTCTGGTTCACCAGAGGCCTATTTGGTTATTTCCGTGCCGTCATAGAGGAATATACTCTGTGACGTCAAAATATCGAGGTTTTTTACAAGTCGCCTGGTTTATTTTCGTTCCAGTCTAAATAAACAAAAAATATATTGGTAAGGCCGTAATTGTCTATTAAATACAACCATTGCAGAGCAACTGGTAAAACCTGTATTTTTGTCAACTATATTTTTTTTAATGTGACAATATTGTACGCAGTGCTTGGCATTTTGGCGGAAACATCCGAACTTGCATGTGATAAAGCCTCCGAGTTGTGACGGAAAGGCATGTGATAAATTCAGGAAGTAAACTTGATAAAGCTTTATCAACCCGCTTAATGTCCAATCTCATCCTTTCAGTGATTTTTGTTATACAACATATGGTTTATCGTGAGGCGAAAATTGCCTTTATTTAGTCTATCATTAATATATATATATATATGTAATCTTGTTATCCATGTACTGAAAGTGTGCTATGGAAAACGGCTGAGTAGTGTAACTGTTTAGTTGACTGGTGCTAATAGAAGAATAGTCTGCTTATTTTTCGTCATTTATGCTAAAAATGTTTGAAAACGTTCTTTCAATGACGAAATGATGTGTGTATGTAGTTAATACTATAAAATGATTTCGATTATATATTTATATTAAACAAGAATGACTTAATCAGGTTGATAATGAGATTTGTAGACGAAGATAAGAATTTTACAATGAATTACATAAAAAGAATTATTGGAAATATCGCATTTAACAATTTTAAATATTGCCTTACTAGATTTTCAACAATATAAAGTAAAATGTGATTCGTTTACATTCAACATTTTCATCGGCCTTTTGCATTCGTGGTTCGAAAGTCAGAAAAAATGCAAAAGTCCGATGAAAACGTTATATGTAAACGATATGAACCTACGAAGACTTATATTATAGGACTAAGTAAAAAAGGTTACCAGAATGGTCCAATTTTGCATATTCTTATGGTAGGACATTCACTGGTCCGAGTGTACAGGTGTACCTGCAGCCGACAGCATCCGTTGCTGTGTTCTCAAACCTGCATATACGCTGGCTGGCTTTGTTGATGTATATTGGCAAGTTCGAAGACCAACTACCTTCTATGCAAGAGATCAGATATGCCACTGGTATGGCTTGCATTTGTAAATCGCTTTCTTTTCTGCCATCTTTGATCTCGGGTATTTCTTGTCACTCCTGCTGAAACGGGGAGTGAAATTTTGACCCGCGAACAATGTTCTCGGGTTGATGTTCGTACCGTTCTAGTGATTTTTTTTACCCGGGAACGTTGTACTCGAATTAAAAATTCCTCGCCCAGAGACGCCCTAAATGTAACAAAGTACAAATCAGCACGATCATATGCCCTTTAAAACTTCTAAACGATCGCATTTGTTTTCATGGAACATTAATCAACCAGAGCAGTTTCACTAAAATTCTATCGAATATGTACTTCACAGTTGTCGTTCTAGAATGGACCGACAGCTATTCTGAAGCCACGGAGCAAAACACAATAACTTGTTACTAAACAGCATGTATTCACATATCAACAGTATCTTATCACAGAAAAGCTATTAACCAGTTACTGATATTTTTGTTAATAAATAATGATTTTCGCATATAAATAAAGATATTAATTTCATAATTGTTTGCACAAAAGAAACAAGGACTAAGCAATTTCAATAAATTCCAGTTTATTTGAAGAATAGTTCAGTTATTAAAAAGAAAATAAATAGAAAAGCCTTCCATTCCATTTTAATTTCAATATTTCGTATGCTTATTTCGTCTGATCTTCCAACAAAGCATTATAAAACACAAATCAACTATACCAGATACACTTCTCCACCGTTTTATTGTAGCGCACATTCAATACATTGGTTATTTGTTATTTTAAGAATTATCACTCCTCAATAAGCGTGGAAAGGATACGGACTAAATGCACAGGAGACAGTCTTAAACTACCAAAGGGCACTCATCGAGTTAAAGTCATCGGAAAAACTTGGCATAATAAAATTATGAGATGTGGGCACAATAAACATGTGGTCAGAATAGCAATTTGAAAGTAAAAAAATAAAAATAAAAATATCATGATTTGAAAGTATGATAGTGCATCTATACTAGAATTTCTCTCAAGAACAAGTACACCATAAATGAAATGTATATTGAGCATACATATCTCGCTTGGGGAATCTTTTTACGGACTCCACATTTGCAAGAGTGACAAACTCTAGTCTAAAATAAGCAATGAAGGGATAAGGAGTAAATGCACAAGAGACAAGGTTTCTACAAATACATAGTAAATCAAAGCAATAGAACAATGCTTCTATTGTTGTTCCTTTATCTTGAAGTCACCATGAAGCCTTCAACAATTAGCTTTGCGTATACCTCATAGTAAGTTCTAGACAGTCCCTGGCATCGGTTGAGCGGAATCTATTGCTAGATCCAAATTACTTTACCCATGGATGCGGGATCGTCAACAAACATAAAATTAACTGGCAAAGTGTTCTTACAATCAATGTCTTCGTTTCCCAACAAAAAGACTAACAGAAGAATATAGGGAATAATACATGGCAAAATCCGTATCATATGCGGTATCATCCCGAGTTACCAATATCAGCCCGAGGGCCTTTGATATGATACGGCATGTGAAACGGATTTTGCCATGTATTATACAGTTTATCATATATTTAAACAGAGGACTACTACTCAATCCCAAAATGCATGTACGAAGAAAATTTCAAAATGGATGGAAAGAACTGGAAGTGGTTGGAATAAAATCTACCATGTAAAGGAAAAAGGTTTGCTAGATTTTTTTTAACTGATTCGCAAAAAAAAATCATCCCCTAACAAATTTTTGTTACTCTCCGCAAATTTTTTAAACCCCCACAAATTTTTTTTACCCCCCAAAAAAAAATTTTTACCCCCCAAAAAATTTTTATCCCTCAATTTTTTTTTAAAAGTCAAATTGAATTTTTTGTTTTTGAAAAAGGGTATGATACAGGGCTAGCCATGCGATAAAGGGTGTACGATAAAGGGTAAGCCATGCGATAAAGGGTATGACATCATAGTATGAATACGGAATGAACTACATGCACTGTATCACATATTCAAAACGTCTGTATTTATTACTACACATATATGATAAAAAGTTATAATATCAAAGTTCTATAATTAATATTTTTATGTAATAGAACATCGATAATGCACCATTTTGAGCAAAACATGTTGATAAGTCATTGCGCTGCTTTTTGAGATATAAGCGCCTGATATTTTGGTGGGAAACCTAAATTAATTAGACTTGCAATTCAATTTGCATTAAGGCCATGACCTTTTCAAATGCAATAAAGAAATTTGAAGAATTACATCAAATTACTAGTATGTCAAAAGTCTATCTAAGGTAGCACAACAGTGTTTTGAAGGAAAATGCCAGTCACTGACTTCCAACGACTATAACTGTGCTATCAGAAAAGATACAATAATAAATGAGGTATCAAATGAAAATGATTAAACTGTCTGTTAATGCTAATTTCAATGGTATTCCTTTTAAGTATCATTGACTAAATTTCCATATTTGACAAAGTATTGTTTTAAGGGTTTAATTTTTGAAATGAAAGTAACTTTTACAACTTTACAGGTAGCTGAACTCAAATTACTTCATCTGAAAGAATATTTTGACTTCCTAAAAACCGTGTCTCAGATTTTTGATACAAGGCCGTGGGTCATAGATGTCCTAAAAATCCTATATTTCCTATAAAAAATTAGCCATGTCCTATAAAGTCTATATTTGGACTCTTTGTCCTATAAAATTTGCTTTTATCATGATAAAAAATATTGAACTAAGTTTTGTAAAGTGATTAATATCAAAACAGCAACTCTTGCCCACACAGCCATTTCGATGGGAAATTTTGTCTTATCAAGTAAGGTCTATACTGTAAATTACTAACTTATTGCATGACTATTTTGAAATTCGCACGCAACTGGTGAAATTGCTTAGTTTAGTACCAGAGGAAGTTCCTTAAGTAGTCCTCTGGTGCCTGAAAATGGAACGAAATCTCCTTATCCTCGTATTTAAGTACACTGAAGAGATACCTACTTGTTGAACATCATTTGAGGTATTTGATACTATAGATTACACAGTCTTAAGTGACTTAATATGGTATGTGCAGGGTCAGTAAATTTCATTTTGGAAGAGAGCATAGCTCAAGCCCAATATTTTATATACTGGCCATGTATATTCCATATCATGCTGTGTAATGTTTATATCCTGCCGAGAATCCAGTACATTGTCGAAAAACACCTCTCAAAACGTACAGCTACATGTACGCTATTAAATGGCCGTCATCGACGAAATATTCATCAGTCACCCGATATGGAATATACACGGTTGGCACGTGACGTCTTTTGACCAATCAAAGTCTTAGGAACTTTCTAGAGGCAGGATATATAACTATATACCGAAGTTTCGAGAACCATAAACCGAAATATGTATAAAATGATAGAGAACATATGTGAAGCCAAAATCTGCAAATGACAAAGCTGTGCAAAAGTTTGTGTACATTCCTTTGTTTTAGGCAGAATTTAAAAAGAAAACTTAATTATTGGAAGTTTCCAAATAAGATCAGATACAAAAAAAAATTACAATGGCATGTACTAATTAAATTAGTAGATGTGCACTTCATATAAGATGGCCATCAATAGGGAATATAATTTAACATTGGATCCTATGAAAAAACGTTCAAAGGTCTTCTCTAAAACTACAAGTCTGCGTTGAATTAACTGGGTAGATCTTTTAATTGTATAAGCAAATGTATAACTGAGTTCAACTGTTTTTGAACAACACTCTTTCTTCCATAAAAATAAATATAATTTTGCTATTTTCAAATAAAAAGTGATGGTAATGGTGGGCAGATGAGAAAATCTGTCATTTTTTAAAAAAGAATATCGTTCGTAAAATTGTCCTGTCAATGTCTTATTTTAAGCCATAAAATCCTATATTTGTCCTATTTTTCTCGTAAAAAATTCCATTTTCTCATATTTTTGAAGCCAAAAGTTGCTTTGACCCATGCAAGGCCTAGTTAAAAATGAAATTAATATCACATTTGAAAAATAAAAATTTCTCAGATCAAAAATGTGATTTTTTTTTATTTTCAAACCAGCTCGTATATCAAAAATGTTTTGATGCATTTCAATGGTTCTTTCAGATAAAAATAAACAGAATCGGCTACCTGTTAGCTGTTAACTTTTTAATTTTGTTTGAAAATAAAACGCGAAAATTTCATTTTTTGCCGAAAAATATGGAAATTAAAACAGTGATACTTAAAAAGGATAATATTGAAATGAGCATTTAAAGGCAGTTCAAACCTCCTTTTATTTGATACCACATTTCATTGTATTTTTACTAATAACAAAGTTACAGGCATTCAAAGTCAGGTTCTGGCTATATCCTCTAAAAGACTGCTGTACTACCTTAACTTATATGCAATTATATTTCAAAAAGAGAAGAGGGGATAAGTGTGAAATTTTCTTTTATTGTGAATAAAATAATAAGAGCTTCAAAAGTCAGGTACTATTTCAAATACCTGAGCAGTGACTTCCTCAATAAAAAGAAAATAAAGAGTGCTGTCAGGCAGTTCGTGTAAGCATAAATAAAAGAACAAGGTAAAAAGGTAAAATAATAAATATATGCAAACCTTATGTCAAACCGTAAAAATATAATCTAAAAACAAAAGACAGAGGTGGGGATGACCCAAGATCATTCACATTGATGTCTCCAAAGGGCCGCGAAAAAGAGATGTGAAGTGTTACGTCACAGGTGGAATACAGTTAAAATGAATTTGACGTTCCCTGCTTAGAGCAAAGACAAAAGTGGGATGAAATAATAAATGGGCAGGAAATTTAGCCCTCTCTACGAAGATTGACATCCTCAATATATTTGTATATTCGGAATTGTTAAAATAAAATGAAAAATGGTTTGATATAGATAGGAATAATATATATATATATATTATCACCATTGTGAATAAACGGATGAACTTTTACTTAATTTTCAATTTGAGAAGGCTAATCAATTATGAATCAGTTTTTGAGACTTTTTTTGTATTTAATTAATCATGCTAAGATATTGAAATAATGTAAATTATGCACTCAAACCAAACAAACCAAGTAACAGAGACTTAAGTATTTGTGCTAAGAAAGTGTATTGGAAACTGCCGACACCCCTCTTGCTATCTTTTTCTGTTCCTGATTTGTGTTCCTGATTTTATCCCCAGTTTTTTTCACTGATCAAAAGTACTTAATGAGTGAATAAAACTGATGCGACATAAATTCATAACATCCGCAATAATATTCGTAAATGGTAATTAGAATTGCAAATGCCGAAAATATGACTAAACACTTTTTTATTTTCAAATTTTATTTCAATATTACATAATTATAAAGTGCACGATTTAGTTAAAGGGAGATTTATATGCAAAACTGGAGTCAATTTGGTTTGATTTTGCTCCTAAAGGAACTTGGCAAGTCTATAGAGGCAATCATAAAATAGTATTTCTATGAAAAATATTACATAACTGTGCGATAACAAAATATGAATGAATACGTAATCAGCATAAAACACCAAAAACCATTCTTAGAAACCTGATTTGTGGTTAATAGTTCTCAAGTTATGTAATTGTCAAATTTTAAAGTCTTTCTCCTAAAATCATGACTCGGCTATTTATTGTTCTATAAAATTATGTGATTAAATTACGATGTATGCACAAAAAACATAGAAATGAGTTATAATTTGAATAAAAATCAAGTAATCAAGATAATGTGCAAATTGTTTCCGAAATATCAAATTCATAAAAGATAGGAAATTAATTTAATGGCTCGATATCATTAAATGGAACAGTTATATAATAAAGCAGACAGACACAAATAGTGCAATAGAAAAACGCGTTGGGAAACAAAAGAGAAAAACTCGAACACCTCAGCTTTTATTATATTTTTCTAAGCAAAAAAGATCTTTCACAAAAGGGCTATCAAATGTTCTATATTTATTCCCTATTTAAAAAAATGTACAATAATCAAATAAATAAGTCTGGCTTTGTTCAGAGGGCGACCTACTGATTCTGATTTTTTACCTTTTAATTTACTGCAAAATTCTTCCTTATGTTCAGCAATTTTTAATGCCCTCTATTTAATTTAAACTTTTTAAGGGAGGTAATGGAGAATTTAAGACAGTTTTTTTCTAAGTAAATGATTAGTATTTGTAAAAAGTAAATTGTGCTATGTTACCAAAGGTCTATAAATTATTAAGTAATGTATTTATAATGTAATAATGGTCATTTTTATTCTTTTAATATAATTTATTTTGGTTAAAATAAGCTGTTGTTTTTTTTATTGCTGAATATTGACGATAACCAGTAAAAAAACTTTATCTCGTATTTTTTTCCACGCAAAATCTTCCTGTGCAACTTTGAAATGCACAAGTTTTTTAATTTCAAGAGAATCAAAAAATTTGATTTCGTCAAATTGCACTTGCTATTTGGATTGATTGAATATTGTATACGTCTACTCAGCAATATTTCAGCTATTCCAAGACGAAAGACTAGTTTGTCAATAAATAATCACTTTTGGGTATCATGGGGCCGGTAATTATGATTGCAACTGGAAATGTACGGTGAAATCGAAAGGGACGGGGAATTTAGCATCGTAGACTTGCCATTTTGTGTTTTCTCCTTTATTTTTATGTAAACGCAACAATTATGTTAAAAAATATAATTTTGATGCAATTGCTTAAAATTTTTGTCATAATTGTCGAATAGTAAGTGACGATTCCTTACCATTTACCCATACTTTCGTCATCACAAAGGATACCAGCCTACAAAACATTTTTGATGTAAATTGACAATTTTTTTATCACCAGCCCAGTAGCATTGATATTAGATATTTAAAATCTTTTAAAATTTAGGAGTACGCTATGTCGATAGCCGAGCACGATTGATGAGACAAGTTCAAAAAAGGAGCATAGTGAGCAACATGTTTATTTCTAAATTGCAACCATTTTTATGAATGATAATGTTTTATCTCATACTTTTACTCTAAATCAATGGGGACATGGCTTGAGCTCTTTTTTGTTAGTATTATGTTTGAGTACATTTTTAAAACCTTGCGTGGTACTGAAAATTAAAAGCAGATAAGTGTGATTCTAAGATATTGGCTATTGGATTTGCTAATACTGTAATGAAAAAGCAACAGGTGTTAAGGAGGTTAATTCACTTATTTTCGTGTGAAAAATTGTCTTACTATCTCTGAAATGTTATTGAATGACGTGTAAATAAATATACGATGAAATTTAATTGATTCATTACCACTAGATATTTCTTCCAAGAACTAAAAAGAGTCAAGTGCAATCATTGTTTTGCTTTTGATATAAATGTAAAGGTGAGAATTCTCATTGAATGCAGCATTAAAATTCTTGTTTCTTGTTTTGTAAAAATGTAACTATTATTCTGACCATATGTATATATAAATTGCCCACATATCCCTCTTTTACTTGCCACGTTTTCTTACAATCAACTCGATGAGTGCCCTTGGGGGCAACGGATGACAGTATTTGTAAGAGTTCTTTGCCCGATATGTTATGATTGTTGACGACCCCACTTCCATGACTAAAATAAAACAGTGGAGACATGGATGTAGCGTTGTTCATCGTTTAGCAAGTGCCTTCGCTCAAACTGGTGCTAGGGGAAGTCTGAACTTACTATGAGGTAGGAATGCTTGTCTATTGGTCCCTTTGTCGGGCAACGGATGACAGTGTTTGTAAGAATTCTTTGCCCGATATGTTATGTCTGTTGACGACCCCACATCATTGACAAAATAAAACAGTGGAGACATGGATGAAGCGTTGTTTAACATTTAGCAAGTGAATTACGGCCAAACCGATGCTAGGGGCCGTCTTGAACTTATTAAGAGGTAGGAATACTTGCTATTTGTTGAAAGCCTCATGATGACTTCAACAGGAAGAACAACAGTGAAGGCATTGTTCCATTTGCTTAAGCTTGTCATGTATTTGGATTTTGTCCCATATACATTTACTCCACATCCTTTTATTTGTTCATCAAAGACAAAATAGGTGTCATCTTTTAGAAAATGTTTTTTTCCATGTTTTACCAAATACAATACAAATTAAAAGTATACATCATACCGATTATTTATGAAACCTTCCAATATCTAAAATTTTGTAAATTTTATTGAAAACTAAGGAGTATCTCCATCATGCAAAGCTCTGTCCTTAGCTGATTTTGGCTTTAAATTTAGATCACTTTGGTTATTTGTTCTCTATCAGTTTTAAACATCTTTGAGTTTATGGTCTTCCAAACGTTTAGATTTTATCTGCACTGATGAGACATAAGTTGTCGAAATGCGCATATGCAGAAAGTAAATTCACAGTAACTTCGGTATTTAGTTATTTATCGTCAAATCGTTTTGTGTGTTTGCAAAAATGAACTTGACTAAAACTTTTGGATCACCAAACCTGTTTTTTTTAAAATATTTTACTGGAAATTGAAAGATAGTAAGCTATTTTATCAGGATGGGAAAACGTTGATCGAAATGGAAAGAACACATAAATATTTGGTTCGCAAAAATCTTCTGTCGCTATAAGAAGTAAAGTTAGTAATAAAATTGGTTCAAATTCACACCGAGAACCTTTTAAATGTTTAAAGTGTGACATTCTCTTTTAACTTCTGTTTACAGCCAAAGGACATCACATCCACAGAAATTCTTCTACTTTTGTTCTGTTCTTGAGGATGGTTTAATGCAAGAAGGAAATTCAAGGCTTGTATGGATAAAACGTAGATTTCTGTTCACATAAGACTATAGTTGTGGAAGTTACCGAACTCCACATATCAAAACTAATTCTTTTGTTAAGCGTGGATAATTTATAAATTATATATTAAAATTGTTTACAGGCAGGCAAGTGATTGTCAAATTCCAGATGAATTTTTTAACAACGTGATTGTCCTTAGGTCTGCGAATATGGTAGGGAATCATTATGACATAACAGCAACCCGGAAATATGGTCGGTGAAATTATATGTAGTAATAAGATAACATCTAATAACAAAAGCTCTTTTATGTTCATATTCTCATGTAGTTATGCAATTTAAAGGATTGAATTATTAGCTTAGAATCAAATGGTCATTTTGATATCAGAAGTTGTGGGATAACTCAATTTTAAGTATAAAATCAACAGGAAGATCAATGAGGTTCATATTCTCATGTAGTTACGCAATTTTAAAGGATTAAATTATTAGCTTAGAGCCAAATGTTTACTTTGATATCAGAAGTTGTGGGATGACTCAATTTAAAGTATAAAATTAACAGGAAGAAAGGGTTTCTTCATGATATTATATAATATGTGGTTAATTTAATCATCAGGATGAAATATTTTGATTCCAATACATATAATCTAAACAGATTTCCAATTATTTTCCGAATTACAAATAACACATTAATACTACGTTTAACTATTACAGGATATGGAGTAAACGTAAATGACACGAAGTCTACAAACGCATGATATAATTAAAACGACAATCGTTCAGAGAACAATTGCAAGATCTTTCCTAGTACATGGAAACGCATCAAGGGCTACAACTCAAAAACGATTCGTCCCATAGTTTTCGTGCACTTGAATAAAATAAAGAACTCGATGAGACGAGTATTTTTGTAACATGTCGTTTTCATAAATTTTTTTATCGTTTCAAAGATATCACGATAACAAAATTCCGAATGGTGGCCATTTTGAAAATGGCGGACGAATTTTTTTCCAACCATAAATGTAGATCTTATTGAGAGGAGTATTTTTGCAACACAAAGTTTTCATAAATTGTTTATAGTTTCTAAGATATTGCGATTACAAAAATTCAAATGACCGCCATTTTGAAAATGGTGGACTAAATTTTTTTTTGACGAACCACAAATGAAGATCTTATTGAGAGGAGTATTTTTGCAACACAATGTTTTCAAAAATTTTTTTATCGTTTCCGAGATATCGTGATAACAAAATTTCGAATGGCGGCCAAATTTTATTTTCTTTTATTTATTTATTTATTTTTTTTTTTTTTTTTTTTGGCCAACCATAAATGTAGATCTTAATGAGAGGAGTATTTTTTGCAATATAATGCTTTCATAAATTTTTTACCCCATGACCCCATATTTGTAATCAGGACCATGAAATCTACCTGGAAACCAAATTTCATCGAAATCCAAGAACTTTGAGAAATCGATATTTATCGGGGTCAAAAACGCATAACCGGGATTGCGACCCCCCAAAAAATTGTGACAAATGACCCTGAGCATAAATGCAACATTTTTCCCACCTCAGAATTTTGTTATCGGTTACGGTTTCTTAGCAAACATGATAACAAGGTTTTCGGTCTTCGGGCAGATAACTCCGTTACTAAAAATAGTTTGGCTTAGCAGGGTGACCATAGTCGATGCCGGCCAAAGTCGACTGACCGTACAAAATTTCGAAATGATATGTCAAGACACGACTTCAACGAGCTCCGCGGAAGAAAAAGAATAATAATTAAAAGGTCAATTGTTCAGAGAACAATTGCAAGGTCTTTCACCAGTTTTCACCACGATTACATGTTAGAGTTTGTTTTTGTTTTCTATTTTTGTCAAAAAAGTTATGTAAACAAACGTTTTTTGACCAACCATAAATGTAGATCTAAATGAAAGGAGTATTTTTGCCACACAATGTTTTCATAAATTTTTTATCGTTTCCAAGATATTGCGATAACAAAATTTCGAATGGCGGCCATTTTTAAAATGGTAGACGAAAACATTTTTTTCACCAACCATAACTGAAGATCTTCATGAGAGGAGTATTTTTGCAACACAATGTTATCATTAATTTTTTATAGTTTCCGAGATATCACGATAACAAAATTTCGAATGGCGGCCATTTTGAAAATGCCGGACGAAATTTTTATTTTTGACCAACCAGAAATGTAGATCTGTATGATGGGAGTAATTTTGCAGCACAATGTTTTCATACATTTTTTATCGTTTCCAAGATATCGCGATAACAAAATTTCGAATGGCGGCCATTTTGAAAATGGAGGACGAAAATTGTTTTGTGACCAACCAGAAATGTAGATCTTTATGAGAGGAGTAATTTTGCAACACAATGTTTTCATAAATTTTTTATCGTTTCTGAGATATTACGATAGCAAAATTTCGAATGGCGGCCACTTTGAAAATGGCGGACGAAATTTTTTTTGTGACCAACCAGAAATGTAGATCTTTATGAGAGGAGTAATTTTGCAACACAATGTTTTCATAAATTTTTTATCGTTTCCGAGATATCGCGATAACAAAATTTCGAATGGCGGCCATTTTGAAAATAACGGACTAAAATTTTTTTTTGACCAACCAGAAATTTAGATCTTTATGAGAGGAGTAATTTTGCAACACAATGTTTTCATAAATTTTTTATCGTTTCCAAGATATCGCGATAACAAATATCGAATGGCGGCCATTTTGAAAATGGCGGACGAAAATTTTTTTGTGACCAACCAGAAATGTATATCTTTATGAGAGGAGTATTATTGCAACACAATGTTTTCATAAATTTTTTATCGTTTCCGAGATATCGCGATAACAAAATTTCGAAGGGCGGCCATTTTGAAAATGGCGGACGAAAATTTTTTTTTCACCAACCATAAATGTAGATCTTTAAGAAAGGAGTATTTTTGCAACACAACGTTTTCATAAATTTTTTATCGTTTCCGACATATCGCGATAACAAAATTTTGACTTGCGGCCATTTTGAAAATGGTGGACGAAAATTTTTTTTGACCAACCACAAATGTAGATCTTTAAGAGAGGAGTATTTTTGCAACACAGTGTTTTCATAATTTTTTTATTTTTTCCGAGATATCATGATAACAAAATTTCGAATGTCGGCCATTTTGAAAATGGCGGACGAAAATTTTTTTTTGACCAACCAGAAATGTAGATCTTTATGAGAGGAGTAATTTTGCAACACAATGTTTTCATAAATTTTTTATCGTTTGCAAGATATCGCGATAGCAAAATTTCGAATGGCGGCCATTTTGAAAATGGCGGACGAAAATTTTTTTGTGACCAACCAGAAATGTATATCTTTATGAGAGGAGTATTTTTGCAACACAATGTTTTCATAAATTTTTTATCGTTTCCGAGATATCGCGATAACAAAATTTCGAATGGCGGCCATTTTGAAAATGGCGGACGAAAATTTTTTTTTGACCAACCATAAATGTAGATCTTTAAGAAAGGAGTATTTTTGCAACGCAACGTTTTCATAAATTTTTTATCGTTTCCGAGATATCGCGATAACAAAATTTCGACTTGCGGCCATTTTGAAAATGGTGGACGAAAATTTTTTTTGACCAACCACAAATGTAGATCTTTATGAGAGGAGTATTTTTGCAACAAAGTGTTTTCATAATTTTTTAATTTTTTCCGAGATATCATGATAACAAAATTTCGAATGTCGGCCATTTTGAAAATGGCGGACGAAAATTTTTTTTTGACCAACCAGAAATGTAGATCTTTATGAGAGGAGTATTTTTGCAACACAATGTTTTCATAAATTTTTTATCGTTTCCGAGATATCGCGATAACAAAATTTCGAATGGCGGCCATTTTGAAAATGGCGGACGAAAATTT
>MJUU01015923.1:19102-36468 GCA_002080025.1 Modiolus philippinarum | reverse complement strand
AATACGTCAAAATTTCAACGTTGTCCGATTTCAAGGAAAATTGATTTCTAGGTAGATTTTGACGCTGCGAACAAGATGGAAGCATCGAATTGGCTGGCAGGGGCGACATCCGCTATTGCTTGCAATTGCAAATCTAGTTATTATTATTATTATTCTTCCAATAAATTTTGTCCGCAGGATTATTTTGAAATGCCTCGAAGTAAAGGAATGAAACTTGGCATGAAGGAAGATCAGCATAAGGAGTTGTGCTTTCCGTGAAAAAAATTTTCAAAATGGCCGCCATTTCCAAGATGGCGGCCAATTTACGTCGGAATTTTGACTTTGTCGGATTTCTCTAGGTAGATTTTGACGCTGCGAACAACATGGGATCGTCTAGTGAGGAGTCTGGGGTGACATCAGCTATTGCTTGCAATTGCAAATCTAGTTATTATTTTTCTTCTCCCGCAAGTGTGTCCGCATGTTTTCTCAGTCATTTTACAACCGATCTTTGCGAAACTTGATATAATGATAAAGGGCAATGTCTTAATGTGCAATCAGGTCTTTGAATTTTCAAAATGGTTTCCGTTGCCATGGAAACGGAAAAAAGGCGGGGGAAATTAAAGTGCTCCAAATAACTTCAAATTTTACAGAAAGGTTGTTTAGGAAGTTTACATTTATTTTGTGGGTGAAAAAAAATCCAAACTGGCATCGTTGCCATGGAAACGTAAAAAGGGCGGGAAATTGCAAAGTGCCCCAAATTGCTTCAAATTTTTCAGAAAGGTTGCTAAGGAAGTGTACATTTATTAGTTTGGTTTTACATTTAGATCATTTTGGGTATTTGTTCTCCATCAGTTTTTCAACATATTTGATTTTATGGTCTTCCAAACGTTTAGATTTTATCTGCACTGAAGAGACATAGGTTGTCGAAATGCGCATATGCAGAAAATAAATTCACAGTTACTTCGGTATTTAGTTATTTGTTACCACTGGGTCGATGCCTCTGCTGGTGGACTGTTAGTCCCTGAGGGTATTCACCAGCCCAGTAGTCAGTACTTCGGTGCTGACCCGAAAGCCGATTTTATTTCGAACCTTGCAATATCTAAATTTTTGTAAATTTTGTTGAAAACTAAGGAGTATCTCCCTCACGCAAAGCTCTGTCCTTAGCTTAGTTTGGTTTTACATTTAGATCATTTTGGGTATTTGTTCTCTATCAGTTTTTCAACATATTTGATTTTATGGTCTTCCATACGTTTAGATTTTATCTGCACTGAAGAGACATAGGTTGTTGAAATGAGCATATGCAGAAAATAAATTCACAGTTACTTCGGTATTTAGTTATTTATATTCTGGGTGATAATTTTCCAAAATGGTGGCTGTTGTCATGGAAACCAGAAAAAAAGCGGGGAAATTAAAATTGCTACCATTTGCTCAAAATTTTACAGCAAGATTGTATAGGACGTGTATAAAACTCATTTTTGGATGACGAAATTCCGAAATGGCGGCTGTTGCCATGGAAACGGATAAAGGCTGGAAAATTAAAATTGCTCCGATATATGTCAAAATTTTACAGAAAGATTTTGTGGGAAGTCAAAAATTCATTTTCGGGGATGGAAATTTTCCAAAATTAATGCTGTTGCCATGGACATGGAAAAAAGGCCGGAAAATTAAGTGCTCAAAATTGCTCCATGTTTTACAGCAATTTCGTACACAAAAATGTTCTGGTAGTGAACATTTCATATCCTGTGAAAATTTTCCAAAAATGGCACCTATTACCATGGAAATGGAAAAAGGCGGGAAACTGGTATTGTGTTCCATGTGGAACGCAATTTTACAGAAAGGTTGTTTTTGAAGTGTGGAACTTGTTTCAGGCAAAAAAGTCACAAATGAGGACCATTGCTATCTTAATGAAAAAAGCGGGAAAATTGGTAATGATTTAAATTTTATGAGGCATTACAGAAAGTTTTGATAGAACATAAAGATATCAAATTTACACTTGGGATTCTGATAGGGAGTTTGTAAGGGAGACTTTTGTGTTTGAATCCAAACACAGTTATTACTTGTTAAAATCATTTTTATTATTTATTTTGTCACCTTTTATACATCTTAATCTGCACTGGTGACATTTATTGTCGAAATGGTCATCTGCATACACCAAATTAAAGGTTACTTCTGTATTTGGTTTTTTGATATGCAAGTATGAAGGATTTAAAAAAATCCGTTTATATATCTGCCCCTTGGCCACCAATATAGGAAAAGGGCTGCAAAAGTACACTTTTAGATAGTTTACCACTCAAGGTTACCTGGTGACTTGATCATTAAAACGATACAAATTTGTTATCTTCGGCTATGTTTTATAGTCACCTGACCAAAATTGGCAGTGTGAGTTAACTTCATCACTTGGGTGTCTGTAGTCCGTTAGCTTTCTCACATTTTCAACTTCTCTGAAACCACTTGAACAAATTTAACCAAACTTTACAGGAACCATTCATGGAAAGTCATTTACAAAGAGGGCTCATTTCGTTCCAATCCGTCAAAAACAATCTCGCCAATGCAGAACTTGGTGTAAAATTGGACTCTATGGGGAACTCAAGTTAAACATTGAACTCTATGGGAAAATCACATTTTTATCGTCTCCGAAACCACTAAAGTGAATTCAACCATTTTTTTCAGAAATGATGTATGGAAGGTCTTTTACAAAGATTGCCCATTTCGTGCTTATCCATCGAAAAACATGGCCCAAGTGTGGAACATACTTTTAACATTGAACTCTTTAGGGAAAATCACATTTTTAAATTTCAACCGACCTATAAGTAATGATGTATGGAAGGTCTATTACAAAGTTGTCTCATTTTGTATTAATCCAACAACAGAATCATGGCGGCGCAGTGCGGACTTTATGAGCAATTCACATTTTCATCTTCTCTGAACCACTTAAACAAATTCAGCCATACTTTTCTGCAATGATGTATGGAAGACTCTCTACAAAGATTCGTGATTTCGTTCCGATCCTATAAAAGACATGACAGCAAGCGCAAAACAATGTTTTAACATTGGATCCTATAGGAAAATCACATTTTCATCTCCTCTAGAATCACTGAAGCAAAATTAACAAAACTACAGTATACAGAAATGATGCATGGAAAGTCATTGACTTTCTCATTTGATTCATTGATTGATTGATTGAATATTGTTTAACGTCTACTCAGCAATATTTCAGCTATATCAAGACGAGAACAAGTTTGTTGATAAATAATCACTTTGGGGTATGGAAATGGCCATGGGACGGGAAATTCTGACTGCCACTGGAAAAGTAGGGTGAAATCGTCAAGGGCGGGAAATTTAGCCTTGTAGCCGATCACCTACGGACCACCCAAAAAAGAGCTTGCTACAAGGGTTCTTTAACGTGCAGGAAGCGTGGCATTTCTTCCAACACGTGGACCTGAGTTTACATCCCATCCGAAAGATGGGTTGTGTATTTATTAATCCCGCACAACCACGGAATGGGTCCTATTTCTATATACCGGGACCCTCGGGGTCAGCCTCCGTTTAGGAGGGGTCACACCCCGCAAGCCGGAGATACTGGGTCCTATTTCTATATCCCGGGGTTCCCTCGGGGTCCTCTGTTAGGATGGCTCATACTCCAAGCTCAGAGGATGCTGCGGGCCTATTCTTCAGCCGGGACCGCGCACGGCGGCTCATTTGATTCAAATTCGACAAAAAATGAAGGGCAGCGCGGAACATAGCTAAACATTGGAACCTATGGAAAAATTACATTTTTCATCTTCTCCTCTGCAACCACAAAAGCAAATTTTACTTGAATGATTTATTGGAGGTCCTTAACAAAGAACTCATTTCGTTCCGATCTGACAAAAACATGGCTGCCAGCACAGAATATATTTTAACATTGGGTAATATTGGGGAAACATAATTTTAATCATTAGCTCTGAAACTATTGCCGCAAATTAAACTTAACTGTATTTGAATGATCAAGGGAAGGTCCTTTACAAAAATTGTTCATTTCGATCCGATTCGACAAATAGCATGGCCACCACCGCAAAACATAGTTTCACAATGGAACTTATTGGAAAAACATGCTATTTATTATTTTGTCCGGTGAGCGATACAGGCTCAGTGTCTGAGCATCTAGTTCAATAACTGTTGTTTCTTAAGTCATCCTGATTAAAACTGATTACTTTACCTTTTCTTAGAGAAAATAATACATATATAAAATTCCCGCTTTTACAAGTCATATCCGCGTTAGGATAAATAACATCGCCGTTTTCTGTACTAAGTTCACTCCAGGCATGAATATATGAACATGTGACGCATGGGCTATCGTTACACTTAATTTCAAACATCCTACTGCGGATCTAAAATATATATATAGTGTTCCTATGTATATACCTTTACCTTTTATAAGAAAATGCAATCGACTACAGAATGAAACTTTTTTTTGCATCTAAATAATTGGCGGACTTTAAATTGAAATAACTTGTTGCTTTATTTGCAATAATAGATTATTAATAAAAAAAAACTGGATTCTTGATTCAGACAGTCCAAGATCCTTTACTGCAATCGAGAGATATGAAACTTTAAAGAGAATGGCATTGGCGGATCCAGAGGGGGGTTCCGGGGGTTGGGAACCCCCTTTTTGGACAATCATGTATTTATTAATATCCTGATGATTTTTAATAAATACCCCAAAAATTTCCTTCCATTTCCAATTGGCCCCTTTTCTTATTCCGCGCCTGAATGGAGAGCTTTCATATGAAAGAACAGCCTGAAACGCAAATAATTCTATAGGCCTTACTTAGGATCTGCAGTTGTTAGGAACTAGGCTGCGTATTACAGAGATTGATTGTTAAGTCCTTGTTCTATTCCCATGTTGGATACCTTTGTCAATTGTTTTGACTGTTGCACTTTAAAGTTATTAAAGTTAGACAGTTATCTTGTAAAGAAGTACGGACTTTCTCTTTAAAAGCCAAAAACATACTGTTTCTCCCAATCTTGATATTTAATGCTTATTTCAGTTAACTTGAGAAGTTTACAGATAAATTGTTGATGAGGTTCCTCGTTAATCGGAAATATATTTCGTTTGTATTAAAGGGATTAACCAATCTTATTGAACGATTGGTTGATTGGTGTTTAACGCTGGCTTCAACAATATTTCAACTATTTCGTAGTATATAGAACAAATATAAATAAATATAAAACGTATCAATATAAAACCATATGGCTTTATACAAGTGAAAATAAATATGTGAAATATATAAAAAAAAAAACTTTAATAGAAATTGAACAATTACAATATTAGGTTGGTTGATTGATTAGTTATAGAGTTTAACTTCCAGTGAGCAATATTTCAGCTATGTCAGGATGAGAACAAGTTTACAATTCAAAATCACATTAGAAAAAGAAGAAAGAAACAAAGGTGCAATGATTAATCGAGGCAACATTTGTCCATTGCGAATGGAAAAAGGGACAAATTGGTAGGGGAAGGAAATTTTGCCTTTTATACGAGTCCCAATGACGCTGCTTTCTTTAGAAAAAAAATTATAGAACGGGTCTTTATACTGCGTTGAGCGTGGTATTTCTCCACGTAGTTTGGTTACAATCGTTCGCGGCCAGGCTTCCCGAATAATGACCTGACTAGCTCGCAGAAACAGGGCATCGCCCTAGCCACTAAATGGGGGCGCGCCCGGCGACTCTGTAGTCGGAGCTCTGAAAACCGATTCGGGCACCAGACCAATTTTATTTAAAATCAAACAATCTTTGTTCAGAGAAAAAGAAAATTTGGGCAATAAATTATTTCTGTCATGCAGTATCGAGACTTCATTTGATAGTTTTTAATATGTTTATAAAAGTCAAGTATATCTAAAGAATTAACTCAAAACTTCACATAATCAAAGAGTTAATCAATTTTTGTAGAATATTGGCTGTAATTTTACATGAGTATCCGGAAAACATTTTGATGGAAAAATATAACGTCACAAACGACAAAATGGACGTTGCCATCATTAGCTGTGATGTTTTAGCGGGAAATTATTCGAATTGAGATTTTGTCGTGGATTTTCGATGTCACGTGGTGGGTTTACAGACCCAACGCTGGAGACGAGATTAACAGACTATTTAAGAAATAAACACGTTTTTGGAACATAGATAAAAATAATTACTTACCACTGTAAATATTATCTAGTAGTGTTAATGGTACACAAAATAAAGTCACCAGGATATCGGCTACAGCCAAATTCACAATAAAGACGTTGGTGACATTTCTCATTCCGGGGTTTTTCAAGACCACGCAAATTACTAAACTGTTACCTATTAATGCAGTAATAAATATTAATCCATAAACAAAACACAGTAAAACCACTGTAAAGTCTTTATGAATTATAATTGGCCACTCATCCCCGTGGACATCCGAATCGTAATTGTGAAATAATGTAAAGTTTGTGTCGTTCGTCGCCATCGCAAAATCATGGAAAGTTCTGTTTTCAAATAAGTGTTGGTAAAAATCCGAATAGTTTTGCATCTTTTAGGCATTTAGAGAAAATGCTATTAAGACTGATTATCTGTCTGTACTTAACATTGTGTTAGAAATAACTTATTTTCAAAAGCTAATTACATTGCATTTCGTTTCTTTCAACACTTCTTCAGCAGTTTTACATCTTTATTCGTAGCAGTTACATTTTATGAGCAACACTCCTTGACAGCAGTCGTATTATCCAATCACTGCAGTGTCTATAGATATTGGTGTTCTTTTGTCCGCCTTGACAAAAAGAGACGTCTCAATATAGCGTTGTTATTGTATGTTAATTATGTATTTATATCACATAACACTGTAGGACTATTCTCCGTGAATCTGTTATAACAAATAGTTCTGTGAAAATCAATGGAATAACTTTATGTCCATCAAAAATCTTTACATAAATGAAAGATAAAAAAATCAAGTAATATGGTTTTCTATTGGATTTATTCTGATATAGTTTTTAAATGGAGAAGAAAAACAATAAATATATGAAATTTATTGTGTTTCTTTAATGAAAGTTACGGAGATGATATCTGAGATTTTACAATCAAAATCGGTGATAAATTCATTTTGACATTATCAGAAATATTGATTTAATATCTTTCTCATTAACAATTAGAAGTCGGTTGATGTCAGAGTTCCAAGTCATAATAATTTAGATGTCCAAGACATATTTATGAACTTCAAGATACCTATACATTTTGACAATTTTCTTTCTTTCATCTTTATTCTTATATACACTACTTTGAATAAAACAAGGTCTATTACAAAACACAATAAAATATTTAAAATATCATTTCCTAGAACACAATTGATTTCTTTCTGTTGTAAAACTACTCCATTTTTTCCAAGTTGACATTCGTAAATTTCAAGTTGACAACCCTTGCCCCAAGCTTTATAAATTTATAAACACCCAAGTTGTATAATAAACAGTCAATTTCGTTATTTTGTACACGTGTTTCAAGAGAAACCTAAGATCAGCAGCATTAGAATCAAATAATATGGAAAGCCATAATCCAAAAAAAAACTACTCATTACCAAAAATATGAAAATGAGAGACCAATCCAGTACCAAGGACATCCACCGAGTGCCATACATTGAATGAAGCCTCAGTATTTTAAGAGGTTAGAATTTTGAAAAAATAAAAACAGATTTAAAAAAAAAAAACAATGTAAATATTTGGTGTCAGACAAGTCTGAATATCGGGGTGCTGAATTCCCAGCGGTAGCATCGGCCCAATAGTGTCAAAATATATAAACACTCAAGTTGCATAATTAACAGTCAATTTCGTTATATAATTTCCATTTACTCTATTTGAAACTTTCAAGTTGGACGCATTTACTTTTTATTTTATTATGTCGTTGTTAATGGTTAATTTTTGTTGTTGTGTAAATATATTTAACATCACTTCTTCGATTTTGTAGATATTTGGGACCAGACCTTGGGAGCAGCATGCTTTTTTTCAATGACAAATAAAATTAATGTAAATAAAACGTGTAAAATACAAGCAAGGAAAAACCTCACGAAAATAGTCATTTGCTTTTTTATTTTCATGTCCAACAGCTGGTGCGTTGTAATGACTGTAGTGAATCAAATGTCTGTTGACCAAACATATGAAAAAGTAAAGATTTTTTCCGATAATGTCCTTTAGCATTAATGAAATATAATTTGTTTATCAAACAGCTTGCATTATGGCATAATTAAAATATACATTATTAAATATGACATATTGAAATTATTAATTTTGTGATAAAATTTAATTAATGGCCTTATGGCTATATTTGAGAGAAGATAACACAACGATTATGCAGAGCCGGGTTGCAGAGTGGAGTCTACCCTGATAAGCTAGATAATACGGGACTTTCTAGATAGAAACTCTCGTGTAATTGAAGGTGGAAACGGTCCCCTAAAATAACAGTAATACGATAGGTTTAGAAATCCATTATTCCTTCTTACAGGTATCCAGGCGATCGTTTCCGCCTTCAATTACACGAGAGTTCACATCTCGAACGTCCCGTATTAGTGAATCCCTCTCAATGACTGATGTATTGATTCTTTTTTCGTATAATAATAGATTTGTTTCCGTTAAGAACACGACTCAGAAGTCCCGTATAAAGATTAAATGTCACTTGTAACATACATACATACATTCCCTAAAAGTAAAATGTTCGGTGTATTTTCAAATAATTCTTATTCTAAACTGTTTATATAATATGGTAAATGCAAATCATAGGAAAAAATAAAGCTAGCAAAACGACCATAGAAGATCTACCCTACCAATTTACCAGCACCTTCATATAGAAGCGCCCGTGGTAGTTTTGTTGACAGACTGGAGACTGTCAGTATGATACCGTAGATGTAAGGGTTCGAATCAACCTCACCACCCTGCTGGAATTTCCGATGTCAATAAATTTAAGAAAGATGTTAGTCATAAATAATAAAATACCGAAATGTGGATTAACGGAAAAGTACAGTTCTACCCTCACAATAATACCTTCACAATTCACAGTATACCTTCACAATTCACATTACCATAATACATTATCAAGAGAGAGAGGGGTTGCTTGCTTGATTAGTAAGTTTTACGGGGTTGGTAAAGGGGGGTCCCTAACACGAAAGAACGTGCTTAAAAATTGCCAAAAACGAAACACGAGTGATAAAAAAGGCCAATCACGAAACACGGAAAATTACTACTCGTAACTCGCCGTAAACTTGAGAAGTCATTATCATTAATGGGAATTCATGCATCCTATCTAAAGTTTTTTTTTAACTTAAAGCTCTTTAAATCAATGAAAATCTCTGAAATTTTGCTCTGTGAGTATCATACTTTCCGGTACCACTACAATTCAAATTATCACAAGTTCCGATTTTTTACAGTAAAATGAACACGAACGAAATATGAAATATCCAAAACGAATCACGGGCTCAGAATATGGACAAAAATGAAGCACGTGAAATAATGCCAACACGAAAACACGAGGAAGAAAGACACAAAACACGAATTTATAAAACGCGAAAAACGTTGCACGAAAATAACCCTTTACCACCCTCTTTTACGTCCAGTGAGCAGTATTGCAGCTATACAAGGACAAGAACAAGTTATTCAAAATATCATACGAAAAATGCCATTGGGAAATGGGAAGGGGCAGGAAATTTCGCCTTCTATACCACACCCAGCAAGTCTGCTCTCCAAAGAAAAAATAGAAGTTTCTAAATACCGCATTTTACAAACAGTTCGTTTACAATGATTCTCGGCTAGGCTTTCTGTATTATCACCTGACTACCCCACATAGACAGGTTCGTTTACAATGATTCTCGGCTAGGCTTTCTGTATTATGACCTGACTACCCGACATAGACAGGACATTCCCAATCCACCACCTGGAGACTTAACCCCAGACACTGATCTACGAAACTGTATATATATTTATAGAAAGAGCTACTTGCAACACAATTATCTGTCACTTATGTCATTACCGTTGGACCATTCTTTCTTTTGTGAATTTTAACCCTACATTGTGTATGTTCTAGTCAACAATAAACACCGATTTACCAGCATTTTTTTTAGGTATCCGTGATCGTGTGGACTGTTGAATCTGCTAGGCGTATTGTGTCATAGAGACAAAAGTTCTACATGTTAAGGGGATTCAAAGAAAATATAAAATATTTTGATTGATTGATTGATTGAATATTGTTTAACGTCTACTCAGCAATATTTCAGCTATATTAAGACGAGAACAAGTTTGTTGATAAATAATCACTTTGGGGTATGGAAATGGCCATGGGACGGGAAATTCTGACTNCCACTGGAAAAGTAGGGTGAAATCATCAAGGGCGGGGAATTTAGCCTTGTAGCCGATCACCTACGGACCACCCCAAAGAGAGCTTGCTACAAGGGTTCTTTAACGTGCAGGAAGCGTGGCATTTCTTCCAACACGTGGACCTGAGTTTACATCCCATCCGAAAGATGGGTTGTGTATTTATTAATCCCGCACAACCACGGAATGGGTCCTATTTCTATATCCCGGGACCCTCGGGGTCAGCCTCCGTTTAGGAGGGGTCACACCCCGCAAGCCGGAGATACTGGGTCCTATTTCTATATCCCGGGGTTCCCTCGGGGTCCTCTGTTAGGATGGCTCATACTCCAAGCTCAGAGGATGCTGCGGGCCTATTCTTCAGCCGGGACCGCGCACGGCGGTAAAATATTTTGAAAGTTAAACATAAATATTTCATGTTTTAGATTTGTCCTACTTTGCTTTGTTATAAAAGCCAGTCCATACAACAGAAAATGGACCGACAGCTCAATCCATATAATATATTGAGCCATGAAAATGATTTTACCCCATTGCATGGGGCAAGTTTAGACTATATTCTTAACGTCTGGAATCTTATCAGTAAAAAGTAAGGTTTCCAGTCCTTTTATCATTATTTGGTGCATTTTGAATCGATCGAGTTATTTATTCTATCTCATTTTCAGTACATGTATTTTGTAAATGTTTTAACTTTAAATTTTAGGAGAGAAGCAATAAAATAAGAGAAAATGAATTCAATTTTGAAAAAGATTAAATGCATTCGCAAAAAGTGGCATTACGATGGAAATAAACTAAAAAATATAAAGTGGCAAGATCACTTTATGCAACTGTATCTTTTACCTTTTATTAAAATATGATGTGAATCTTTATATTTCATAGTTGTCCGTTTGTTTGTACTTCATACAAATGTAAGTCATTGCCACAAAGTAAAACAGCTTTACTTGAAATAAATGCTATAATTCTGAAGCCTTTTTGCGTTTATTGTTAGGGCAGGATTCGTTTACCGATAACGCTGCCATTGAAGATAAATTCTTATTGATAACGTCATTATCGATAACAAGCTAATTACACGCTATGGTCCGTTATATCGCTTTTGGCATAAACCACCAATTCAACCAATAAAAACTTGGAACATATGTGAAAATTGACCTTTTGAATCTAAAGAAAGACTTTGAATCTATGTGCCTTTGAAACTATTCTAGAGAATCTGATGAATGATACACCCAATTTAAATATTGATATATTAGCTTCATTTTAAGACCAAGGTCAATTGACCAGGTGTAGTTTTTGATCACTTAAAAGGGGGGGGGGGGGTATTTCCAATTGACTATTTATGAGAATTTTTGTGACATCGTGATACTTTTTGTGGCCTTCCCCGACAGAGCGGGAATTTAGAATACTTTATATGTATGATGAAAATATGATAGAATGTAGAGAAGATATGTAACCTTTCAATACATATAAAATTATTGTCTTTAGAAGGCCAAACTTCTGAAAAATTGCCAACACATGTCTGAAAATTCAATTTTTAGTTGAAAATATTAAAGAAATGAATTCATGGTTTCACACCACTCCTGTAGACTATAAGATATCACAAAATAAATGTGTATTTGGTACATAGTAGATCACTGATTAATTGACGGGCTGATTATTTCATTGACTGAGAAAGTTAGATGTGACAATACTAATATTACTAACACTTGTAGTCAAAGACGCTTATTCGGAACCAGTGATTTAACAAAAAATAACTTTTGTAAAAGCACAATTCATTTGATACTTTTTAATAGACCTTTTCACGCTAACTGCGGGGTAGTCCATGAGCACACTCATTAAAAACTTCCGGAGGAAAATTCTTTTGTTCTACCCCAAGCCCCTACTTCCGGATATTTAAGTTACACATGCTCACTGACTGGCCCGCAGTTATCGTGAAAAGGTCTATATCGGAATATTTGCTGTTTATAACAATGAAATGAGCTCATTTCTGATACCCCTCTTTATGGCAATTAGCATTTAGCCTATGAGGTAATATGCCTTGCATTCGGAACCAAGATAATTATTATACAACTGATTACTTATTAAGTAGTAATTATGCATGCATGATACCAAACTGGTTCCGCGTGTAAGGCATTTCAAAATTTTGAACAAGAAATGGATGTCGACACGACATCAAACCGGGTTTTCCTTCCTTTTTGGAGAAATAGAATAATTAAATATGTGCACGCTTTAATGACTGATACCTTTCTCACTCATTAAAAGTATTTGCCAAGTCTTTTCTCGAAAAAACAACAGGCATATGGTCAAAACACCTATCAACTTTTAAGCTTAAAGTGGCATAATTCCTGGCAAATATTGCATGATGAAAAATCCCTGACAATATGCATATCTACATATTTTGTCCTTGCTGAATAAAAAGATTCATGAAATTTCCGTGAACAGTTACAGAGGAGTTGCGCTTACAAGCAAAACCCCTATTATTTCTTAGTTCAAATGTGCATAACTCCTTGAAAAATTATACAATGAAAAATCCCTGACAATACCCATATTTACATGTTATGCACTTGCTATGTGGCAAGTTTCATGGAATTCCCCAGTACAGTTACAGAAAAGTTACGCTCACAAGCATATGGTCAAAACGCCTACCAATATCTAAGTTCAAAGGGGCATAACTCCTAGAAAAATTGCCAGATGAAAAATCCCCGACAAAGTGCACATCTACATATGATGTCCTTGCTAAAAACAAAGTTTCATGAAATTCTGTTGAACAGTAACAGGTGTCTTGCGCCTACAAGCATATGGTCAAAACACATATAAAAGTTTTAGTTTAATAGGTCATATCTCTTGGAGAAATTGCACGATTAAAAATCCCCGACAATATGCACATCTACATATAATGTCCCTGCTACATACAAAGTTTCATGAAATTCTGTTGAACAGTTAAAGAGGACTTGCGCTACAAGCATATGGTCAAAAGACCTATAAATTTATAAGTTCAGAGGGGGATAACTCCTGGAAAAATTACTGCATACAAAGATTCATGAAATTCTGTTGAGCAATTCCATAGGAGTTGCGCTTACAAGATCTGACAGCCACCGTCCGCACGCCCAACCACCGTACATTACCATTTCAATAACCGAATTTCCCAACGGGAAAACCCGGTTAAAAATTGTATTTTTAAAGTTAAAATTCAATGTATTTATGACATTCTGTTTTGTTATCTGTCTCAATTATCAAAAGTTTTATTTATTCATGCATGGTCTACCTGTATTTGTTTTTATTTGTATGTTTACTATACTATTGGGAAACAGGATAGAGAAAGGGGAGATTTGTGTACCCAATAACCGGTTTAATGTTAATGAGGACAGCTGTCGTGTGATCAAACCAGAAAAATGGCGGGAAAAAAATTAAAATACTCAGAATGGATTGAAATTTGACAGGAAGTTACTTAGCATGTGAATGGACGAGTTTGGTGTTAAAAATATCAAAATGGCGACCGTTGCTATGGGAATACAAAATGGTGGGAAAATTCAAATTGCTCCGAATGGAATCAAAATGAGCGATAATTTTGAAATAAGATGAGAAAAGGGAAAATTAAAATATAATAACACAGTAAAAAGAGTTGAAAAGGGGTAAAAAAAAACTTTAAAAATTAATGAAACACAGAAACTATCAAACTTATATGTAGATGGTAAATTTTTTAGGAGGCAAGAAAGTATATACTTGAATTTTAAATTTTAAATTCCGAAGTTTTTCTGAATTCCACTTTTTATGTCCCTCCATTGGTAAAAAAGTGATAAAAAATCTAACCTCAACGGGCACATAATTGGAATTATTAACAAAAACAATTGACAGAAGTGGATATATTTCTAGAATTACCCTTAAAACAACAAACATTTATTATCCAAACACTCTTTTTACAAAAACAATAGACAATTTGTTTTTTAAGTGCCGGTACCAAGTCCGGCTATCCCGAGTTCCATTCGTTGTCTTTGTTTGTCTTTTGTCATTTTATTCTTTTTCTTGTGCAGTTCCCGATTGTGGCATGTGATTGTCATGTTCGGCCTTTGTAAGTGTTTCCTGTTATATCTTTCCTTCACTAAGCAAATAAAATCTTTATACACATTAAAATTCTCAGTAAATGTTGTTTTGGTAGAATTTTAGACCTTGCATGATTTTTTTTAACCTGGCGATAGATAAATAAGTAGGTAGTAGGTAGTTGATGACTAAATACCGAAGTTACTGTGAATTTATTTTCTGCATATGCGCATTTCGACAAATTATGTCTCTTCAGTGCAGATAAACGTTTGGAAGACCATAATCTCAAAGATGTTTAAATCCTGATAGAGAACAAAACCAATATGATTTAAATGTAAAGCCAAAATCAGCTAAGGACAGAGCTTTGCATGAGGGAGATACTCCTTAGTTTTCAACAGAATTTACAAAAAATTTTGATACATGTATTTTGTTAAATTTTTTCCGTCTTTTCGATGCAAAAATGTTTTTTGTGTTTTTAAAGCAATATAAATCAGCAATAGAAAAATGCACGTGAAAAAAATTTTTTAGAAGAAATTTGATCACCTTTTGTCCATTTTATTTGTATTTTTAACCCATTTTTTTTATTTTTTATGTTACCATTCTATGTATAACATCTTCGATTTTAGTACTACTTTTTAGCAGAATTGGTCTACTTAGATAAAGGTTCCGTTTTCGATATAGAACAGAAGCACCTATGATTTTCTATACAGGTTGACACTTTACATATGGATTTAACAATCAACTGCCAGAGTTAAAAATTACAGATATCTGTAGTTTAACATGCATTTGTTTCCTGCTAGTTTGTTTTTGTTAACCTTGATATTAGGTGTGAAAAACTTTCACCATGAAAATATAATTACCTTTAAAACCCGTGAGTATGTTTGAATTCATTTCAGCAGAATGAAAAACTTTTTTCTGCTATAATGATGTATTAGTGTGTGAAGAGGACCTTATAATTATTTTGATTGATTCTCTTCTTGGAATAAAACTAAACAAGGTGGCTTCCCGTCTTTCAAAACACAAAAAACTAAGATTTCTAATCAGTCAAATTTCATGCAGTGTTTCTCAAGGTCAAATGACATGTGGATAGGAGGCTTAGTACCCCGAGGGCTTAATATTTAACTATGCTAAAAACTGGGAGTCGATATGTGTTGAATGCTGTGTTTGCATAATTGGTATAATTTATTATTAAACCTCTTAATATTTTGTACATGTAATCTTTAATTATACCACATAAAGCGCATTATATTCACATTGCAACAATAGCTGTCTCAGTGTTTGTATTCGAGGACAAATTTCGAATATAAAAGAAATATCTTAAGAGAACACAGATACTAAAACCAACGAAGAGTCGACAAAATCATTTTACTTAGGCCCACTGACGTCATATTTTGTTCCAAAGGTATATATTTATATGTATATATGTACAAGTATATGAAAACATGTCGCTCGAGCAAAAATTCATACTAATATTCAGAAAATAACACTTTATTTACCTGGAAAATAAAGTTTTAGTATAATTTTTTTTTCTCCGAGTTTAACTGTATTATTTCCCATCAACGCAGAAATTGATCAATAAAAGAATAATATCATTAATAGAATAGCACCAAATGCACATAATTTTAATACAAAAATCAAAGCTCCGATGGAGCTGAATCTCGAAGCCCTGAAAATCTACATGTGGCAAAACTTCGTAGTCATCCAAAGAACTGCTACATACGTCTGCATGTATTAAGTTATTCCGCAATACGTGAAAATAATCGGATAGTGTGATTTCGCATGTTGATTTCATTGCTATAAATATATGCACTGTCATAGGTAAACAATGTTATTTTCATCTCGCAAATTACTGCGCGACAAGTTCGTTGATCCGAGACGCAATATAAATAAAGAGTAATTTGATAAACATGCATATTGTTTTCAATTTATTAAAACAACACTGTATTCAACTCAAGAAAATGAAGAAATATAACTTGAATACTAAATGTATACGATTTTGAAAGAAACTAGCGCACTATATTTTATCGGAAGCACGAAGATCATCTTTTAGAGCTGTTAATAGGCTTGAAGCCTCATGCGGGGCACGTGATTTTTTCTTGCCATATCAATATCTCTCCAGCCATTTCATGGCCTCGAGATAATGATGTTCATTGTTGTTTTGGCAACGTGCCAATCTTTATTCTTTTCATACTATACTTAAGGTCTGACAGAAATCCTAACAAAAGCACGTGATTGTGTGACTTTGCACATGCACATTTTGATATTTTATTGTACAATCTGAAACTTTCATTGAAGCATATTAAATCAAAATTCAAGGCGGACCGGAAAATGGCCGTATTGCAACCTATCCTCTCTCAGCTGTATGGTATAATCTTTATATCCAGTGTATGATATGGTTTCAAGGTGATGTGACATAAACAAGATAAAATCAAAGCTCCGATGGAGCTGAATCTCGAAGCCCTGAAATTCTACATGTGGCAAAACTTCGTAGTCATCCAAAGAACTACTGCATACGTCTGCATGTTATAGTCCGTAATACGTGAAAATAATCGGATTGTGTGATTTCGCAAGTTGATTTCATTGCTATTATATATTATCAAGCGCATTTGGCCACTTATCATGCGATTTTAAAGGCGTAAAAACATCTTAAAAGGCGACCGCGAAGCGAGAGCCTTTTAAGAAGTTTTCAGTCTTAAAAATCGCTGTAACTGGCCAAATTGCGCTTGATAATTAATTTGTGCGAAAATTCGAACAATCAAATAGCGATGTTTGTATTTTGAATGCTACGAAACATTTACTACACTATTTTAAGAATACACACTACAACGACTCGTTATTGATTTTTTGTAACTATGAACATGATGAATGGGGACATGTTTGACCTATATAAATAATTTAAATCATAATTATAGTACACCAATCCCTGAATCTATTAGGCACTAATTGATACTCAAAACAATAAATACGTTACTGACTTTGAAAATTTATAAACGTAATGTTATAAACTCAATGTTA
>MJUU01015923.1:0-15798 GCA_002080025.1 Modiolus philippinarum | reverse complement strand
CTAGATTCACGTCTTCCCGGATTTGACTACCGACTTTGACATTTTCCCGGATTGAATCACTCACAGTGTGACGGGTGCCGCTAGCGGAGCAGGACATGCTTACCCTTCCGGAGCACCTGATGTCACTCCCGGTTTTCATGGGAGTTCACACTATGAGTGCCCTAGTTCTTAATGTTATCTTTTTATTTCCGTGCATTGTAGCTGTCTCACGTCCTTGTTTTGTCTTTGTTTTTATCTGTTACCGTTTCTGCCATGTCTTTGGACTTCGATTTTTGTAGTCATCGCTTCCCTTGTTCCTTCGGTATTCTACTGCCGTTGTCTCAGTTTCACTGGAGTTCACACTGTGAGTGCCTTAGTTTTGAATGTTGTAATTTCTGCTTCTGTGCTTTGTATCTGTCTAACGTCATTGTTTTTTGTGTCTAACGTCATTATTTTTTTTTGTGTCTAACGTCATTGTTTTCTGTGTTCTCGTTTTGGCCGTGTCTTTGGACTTCGATTTTTCTAAATTTAACTTCTTTGTTCCTTCGGTATTCTACTGCCGTTGTTTGATATAAGTAATTTTTTTTTAGTTCTTTGCAAAAAAACAGCAATTTACCCCTTATGTGCTACTTTCAGCAACGACAGCCTTGCTGTTTGGTTGTCACACCAATCAAACAAAATTTTGAATCTAGATACCCTTGTTATGATTTAGACAAATATTGGTTAAAATTGGCTCAATGGTTTTCAGAGGAGAAGATTTTTGAATTTGTTCCCATTTGGTTCAATGATAAACAATGTTTCCCGCTGGCGGTCATCTTGGATCTGATACGGACTTACCGAACATATTTTTTAAAGGGTCCATCTAAGGACATTTGTGTCCAAGTAAGGTTCCAAATGGCCAAGAAGTTTCAGACAAGAAGATCTTTGAATGTGTTTTCCCATATAAGGTCCAGTGTTAAACTAAGCCCTACTTGCGGCCATCTTAGATGCCATGCAGGCACGCCAGACAACTTCAATCATGAAGATAAATTGAAATACAAGACAAAATGTATAAAATTATGAAAATTGGAACAATAAAGGGCAATAACTCTAAACTGGTATTCAGATTTTCTACAAAATTTCCAGAAGGGTAGATCTTGATATGCTGAACATTTTTGCAATTTAAAGTTGACCTCTATCTGTTCTTTTTTTTTTCGATAAAAAATTAGCCTGTATCGCTCACCTGGCTTTCATTTGCAACAATCAAATCAAGCTAACATTGTATCTTATACAATTGAACTGCAGTCTCTCCATCTCGAACACCACCAATATCTTGAAATTGTTTTTAAAGTCTGATAATGTTTTACTATATTTCTTTGTTGGGCTTTTTTAACAAAAAAAAAAAAAACATTCTTGCTAAGGACCACTTTTGACACCAGTTTTGAAGTCGAGACGTCAATTTGTAAATGGCGGTCAAGGACAATTTTAACACCATATTTTTAAGTTACGACATCAATGTCTATTTGGAAACCAAATTTCATAGGAATCAGAAAAAAATTGATTTTCCAGGCTTTTTTGGCAGCCATTTGAAAATGGCAGTCAACAAACAAATTTCAACATCGGTTTTGAAGTAACGACATCAATATCTATTTGGTAACAAAATTTCATTGAAATCGGACAATGTTGCATTTTCACGCCTTGTTTGGTGGCCATTTTGAAAATACCGGTCAACGAACAATTTTCAACATCGGTTTAGAAGTCGCCACATCAATATCTATTTGGAAACCAAATTTTATTGAAATCGGACAATGTTGCATTTTCACACCCTTTTTGGCGGCCATTTTGAAAATGGCTGTCAATGAACAATTTTCAACATGGGTTTGAATTTGCGACGTCAATACCTATTTGGAAACCAAATTGCATTGAAATCGGACAATTTTGAATTTTCCCGCCTTTTTGGTGGCCATTTTAAAAATGGCGGTCAACGCACAATTTTCAACATCGGTTTTGAAGGCGCAACATCGATATCTATTTGGAAACCAAATTTTATCAAAATCAGGCAATGTTGAATTTTCCCGTCTTTTTTTCTTTTTTGGCGGCCATTTTGAAAATGGCGGTTAACGAACAATTTTCAACACCAGTTTTGAAGTCACCACAGCACAACATTTTATCAAATTACACTTCAACTTAATCTTCTATAGTTTTGGAAAAAAAGACGAAAAATACAAAAAAAATAAAAATTTCTGTAAAAAAAGGACAATAATTCCTACAACGGTTATTGGATTTTCTTCAAAATTTCAGGTTAGGTAGATCTTGATATGCTGTATATGTCTGCAATTCACACTTGACTTCTGTTACACTTTTTGAAATAAAAGAATGAAAATTTTTCCTGAGATGGGTTTTCAGGTTTTCTTCAAAAATGCTGATCATTTTACACATGTCGGATTTTTTATATCTGTAACGGTTTTCGATTTATTGGCTAAAAACTGCACTTTACCCCTATGTTCTCTTTTTGACCATGGCGGCCATCTTGTTTGACTAGCCGACTAATCGAACAGTTTTGAAAGTTTCAAACAGATTTTTACAATGGTGATGATTTTGGCTATGTTTGGTTACAATATGCCCAGCAGTTTCAGAGGAAAAATTAGACCTTTAGGCCAGGTGAGCTAAAAAATATTAAAATTTTGAAAATTTTGCAGAAAAGGGGCAATAAGTCCAAAACGGACTAATCGAACAAAGTTTTGAATTTTAGATATCCTGATGATTCAGGCCAAGTTTGGTTAAAATCGGCTCATCAGGGTAGAAGATTTTTGAAAAAGTTTCCGACGGACGGACGACGGACGCCAAGTGATGGCAATAGCTCACATGACACTTTGGTGAGATTTGGTAGGATATAAACTCCATATTCTGTACAGCGCTTTTCATTGCAAATGAACATAATTTATCCCAAATTTTAATTACCACCCATGCATCAAAGCTTCCCACTACAATTCATCTGTTCACGGACGTTACCTACGCCGACACTGCATGCATCAAACAATACGATTCATAACTTTTAGATCGCATAATGTTGAAACTAAATCACATCTTAGACCCTAAAATATATAAAGAGAGAAGAGATTACTTTGAAATTTCATTGACCACCGACTTATCAAGCTTTTTTCACCTTATTTCTGAAAGTATACTTCTTTTTGTTTCAGCTGCGTATACCGCCATGAAATTCAAAGCTGCTTGTTAATTGAAAATAATATCGTGATACATTTGCACTTCTATCATTCTATTTCAGTTCCTTGTTAATTCTGTGATACTGAGGAGTGTTTCGTTTTTGCAGTGCATAATTTTTTATGTTTTTGAAGAAGCAACTATCTAGGAAAATTTTATATGATGTCAAGGTAAAATACTGTGGGAATGCTAAAATACGTAAACAGATCAAACCCACATAAGTCTATTCTTTGTATCATGACTTTATATTTTAATTGCAATGAAATTAAGTATAGATCTATATTGACTTTGTTAATTTTATTGTGATTATCATATTATCAATGGCTTTGAGAAGTATGTGAGAACCGAACCGTCATTCGCACAAAGAACGATCCAAATACAATGGCAGCATCGAAAACAGAAAGCTGCAAACGGGACATAGGTACGGCACAATAAACAAAAGCACACGTTCAGATTAACAACACGAGCCCAATTTAAAAAAAAATGGGTAGGCACTTACATGTTACACTTACTTGAAACATAGAAAGAATTGTGGTTTTTGTATAATGGGTTGTTTGTGTACTTAATTTTAAGGCGGTGTGTACCAGGAACAAAATTTTAGTATACTTTGTGTTTATGGAAATCAATAGATTGATTAGTTACAGTTTAACGTCCAATGAGCAATATTTCAGCTATATCAGGACGAGAACAAGTTAATCAATGCAAAAAATTGTAAGTAAAAGAAGAAAGAAATAAAGGTGGAAGGGACAACCGGGGTAAACGACTTTGATTGCCCCTGAAAAAGGGGAGAAATGGGTAGGGGCAGGAAATTTAGCATTCCATAAGACGCCCAGTGCGTCTGCTCTTTAGAGAAATATAGAAGGGGTCTTTATACTGCATGGAGCGTGGCGTTTCTACAAGTTTGGCTACAATGATTCGCGGTCAGGCTTTCCGTATTATGACCTGACTACACCGCATAGACAGGGCATTCCCCTATCCACCACAGCGTCTGTAGCCGGAGCCCCTGTAAACCGATCCAGGTGCCGGACCTCTGTTAGGAAGACTCATACTCCAAGCTCAGAGGATGCTGCGGGCCTATTCATAAGCCGAGACCGCGTATGGCGGTCAATAGATTGAACATGGCACTTGAAAGGAACAACATCACTAGAAATGTAAGTTAACAATTACAGGTCACAGATCTCATTTAAATGACAAGTTCTAGTGGTGTATCGGTACATGTATGAGAGAAGATTTCAATTATGAAATACCTTTTCTTGAAACCGAATACTGATACTGCCGAATAATTTATTTGTGTAGGGGTCTTACAGTGCATTAATTTTGCATTTCAAAAATGTTAAAACATAACAAATAAGAAAGACTTCAGAAATACCTAATGGAAAAAGTGATTGTTTTTCCACTTTACAACGGTCTGGACACCACAGTTGAGGGACATTTTATTCAATAAAATTGACTACAAATATATCTAAAGATTTGCGTGCATTGAGCATTATTTTAGCTATATCAGAACGATATCAATTTAATCAATTTAAAAACATTATTAACAAGAAGAAAAGGAGTTGATGGTTTGACCGGATGACCGGAGAAACGACTCTTAATATGCCCAGGAGATATCAGTTTGGGTAGGAAACTTCCACGTGAACCAAAGATTTTTTTTTCAAATACTAGTATTTTAAAAGGATTATTCATTTACTGCACTGGGCGTGGTATTTCTCTTGTTTGCGGACAAGGCTTGACGTTCTTCAGTTTTTGTAAGTTATTTCAACATCATCCACCTTCGGACCATTAGGTCAACTCGGAATACTGAGTTCATAAAACCGATTCTGGATCTAGCGTTCTCTATTTATCAGGTAGAAATAACGATGAAGACTTGTCAGCCGACCTACATCGCAAAACTAATAGCTCTTTACACTAAGTTTTAACAATTCTTAAACAATTCTAAAGTTCAGCTTTCAAGAATTTAGTTGTATCCGACACCTCACTACATACGATGCAAAGAATTGCTCTGATTATATAAATAGAAATAAGCTTATCTGCCTTTTGAATTACAATGGTCAGTCGAGGGAATCCTGACCTTCAATTTAGAACAATATACAGTTATTGACTGGTTCGAGGACAGCAGCTGTTTTGTTGGACCCGAAGACCGAACTGTTACACGAGGCCGACATGCCGAGGGCAACAGTTTGGTTTGAGGGTCTAACAAAATGGCTGTTGTCAGAGAAACCAGTCTATAATTGTTATACATGGGAACAGCTGACGTCAAGCATAATCGCGTGACGTTGTTAACAAACGGAATGAAGGACGGCGGGCAACACTGCAAAAACTGTTGGCCGGGAACAGTCTTTTCCAACACAAAATGATAAAAAACAGACCAAATGTTAATTATCCACCCGCTTTCCATTACATGCATCTCTTTTACTGATGATAGCGGACTTTTGGAATGGGGCATGTCCTTAAGGGGGGGAAATGTAAAACAATCAGTACTCATCAGAACGACTGGATTTCTATGTAGAATTTAATTTTGTGGTTTATATTTTCATGAGGAATCATTGGAATTGCTCTTTGAATCCGTTCTAAGAACCTAGAATTTAGACCCGGTGCCAAATTTGGTAAATTTCCTGAAAATGTCAAATACTAATAATTTTTGAAATTCCAACATGAAGTTATGAAGTATGAACACTAGGATTTCAAAAATATGATTCAGATTTTGGTTAATTTCCTGAAACTCTCAAAGAACAATTACTTTTTGGAATTTTACCTAGCAACTATATCTTTTTTGTTGCCTTATATTTTTAATGATCATTTTCAATGGTCAGACTGCAAAAAACTTTGATTCCAATTTTGGTCAAGTTCCTGAAACTCTCAAAGACCCATTATTTTTTTTAATTCTACCTAGCAACCGTATCTTTTTTATTATGTAGAGTTATAATGGTGAGTTTAAACTGTCACGTTGCAAGAATCTTTGATTCTAATTTTGGTGAATTTCCTGAAACTCTCAAAGACCAATTACGTTTTGGAATTTTACCTAGCAACCATATCTTTTTTTGATACCCTATAGTTTCAGTGATGATTTTCAATATTCAGATTGCAAAAATCTTTGATTCTAATTTTGGTAAATTTCATGAAACTCTCAAAGACCTACAATTTTTTTTTTAATTTTACCTAGCAACCATATCTTTTTCAAGTCCTTACAGTAGTGAAGATCATTTTCAATAATCAGAGTGCAAAAAAAAAACTGATTCTAATTTTGGTTATTTTTCTGAAACCCTCAAAGACCAATTACTTTTTGGAATTTTCCCTAGCAATCATATCTTTTTTGAGGCCTTATAGTTTCAGTGATCATTTTCAATAGTCAGATTGCAAAAGTATTGGATTCTAAGTTTGGTAAATTTTATGAAACTCTCAAAGACCCATTATTTTTTCGAATTCTACCTAGCAACCATATCGTCCTCATTTTCTTACAGTAAAAATGATGATCTTCAAGAGTCAGGTTGCAAAAATCTTTGATTTTAATGTTGACAAATTTTCTAAAATTCTCAGAAACCTGTACTTTTTGAAATTCTACCTAGCAACCATATCTTTTTGGTATTTTACAGCAACAATGATTGTGACATCAAACATTCCTCCTTACTTTAATGATCAATCAGTTCCACTTATCTCATATTCCTACACTAAACCAATTGCAACTTCCATTTTCAATTACAAACGGGTATTGCGTGACTTCCAACTTGATGACTTTAAAGCCAAACCACCTGACTGTGCTTGCTCCTCCTCCCCATTCAATTATAGTCCGGCTGGACACGTTATAACTGGTGACCTTGATGTCGTAGACAACCTGAAACTACGAGATATCTTCTCAAAAGGTCCCAAATCCGTGAGCCCAAGCACATCAACTGGAAGTACAATTTCAAGATTTTGATGGATGCAGTTAAAGACTATGCTAGGAAGTGGGCAAAGAAAGAGAAAGAGGACGTTGAGACATTGTCTGACTGGATCAAGTCCATCAAGTCATTAATTGTAAATCGCATCCGTCGCTTAAAAACAACAATGAAATCCAGAAATCCCAGTATATTTGAATATCCCCTTGTAGTAAAACCTCTTTCCAACCTCCATAAAAATTACGTCATTGTCCCTGCAGACAAAGCTCCTAACAACATACTGTTTGTGTGTAAGAAACACTATCTCGACTGCCTGGTGAAGATTGGCATCGACAGTTCATCTGGAAACCCTGCTTATACCCCTACTACAATATCGAGGGATGAGATTGTAAAAAATCACACTTCAGTTTTAGCATCAGTTGGCATAAAAGCCAATTATGAAAACAATCAACTCCCTTACATCAACTGGGTACCTAAACTACATAAGAATCCATACAAATAGAGATTCATTGCCGGGTCTTCTAGATGCACCACTAAACCTCTTTCACAGCTCCTAACTACTTTGTTGACCGCATTCAGAGATGGCCTGAAAAATTACTGTAATAAAGCTTACTCCACAAGCCAAGCGGTGTGAATCAAATGTGAATTCTTAAAAATTCCGAAGATGTCCTTGAACAGCTATCCTCAACCAGTCTTACCCATTGCCATATCATTTAAACTTTTGACTTTTCTACTATTAATACAACCCTTCCACACAATAAACTGAAAACAGTAATTGCAGATTTAATACATCAATGTTTCTGCATTAAAAATGGAGAACGCAGATACACCTATTTAGTTATAGGGAAACCCCAGACTTATTTTGTTAAAACCACACTGATTCAAACAAGAAGTACACTGAGACTGACGTAATCAAAATGTTAGAATTTTTGATCGACAATATTTTTGTTGAATTCGGAGGTCGTATTTTCCAACAGACAATAGGGATTCCCATGGGAACCAACTGCGCGCCGCTTTTAGCTGACCTTTTCTTTTACTCGTACGAGGCCAAGTTTTTACAAGGGCTTATTCAAAGAAAACAAAAACATTTAGCCCAGTCCTTTAATTTCAGCTTCCGCTACATAGACGATGTACTTTCTCTTGATAATCCTAAATTTAAGGAGTATTTACACCAGATCTATCCCAATGAGCTTGAGATTAAAGAAACAACTGATACACCTACTTCAGCTTCGTACTTAGATCTTTTATTGTATATTGACGAAGATGGGCGTTTGAAATCTAAGCTATATGACAAGCATGATGATTTTAATTTCCCAATAGTGAACTTTCCCTTTCTTAGCAGCAATACACCTACCTCTCCAGCCTATGGAGTGTACATTTCACAGTTGATTCGTTACTGTCGAGCGTGTAGTTTGTACAGTGATTTTTTGAACAGAGCAAAAACACTGTCCCAAAAGCTGCTTAGTCAGGGATTTGTTCAACCTATGTTAATTTCATCCCTCAAGAAATTCTGTGGCCGTCACCATAACATCATTGAAAGATATGACGTGTCAGTATCTCAAATGAAAGTGGACATTTTCAGCTAGATTCACGTCTTCCCGGATTTGACTACCGACTTTGACATTTTCCTGGATCGACTCACTCACAGTGTGACGGGTGCTGTTAGCAGAGCAGGACATGCTTACCCTTCCGGAGCACCTGATGTCACTCTCAGTTTCACTGGAGTTCACACTGTGAGTGCCTTTGTTTTGAATGTAGTGATTTCTATTTCTGTGCTTTTTGTCTGTCTAACGTCATTGTTTTGTGTCTGGTCCTATTATTTTCTGTGTTCTCGTTTTGGTTATGTCTTTGGACTTCGATTTTTGTGGATTTCCCTCCTTTGTTCCTTCGGTATTCTACTGCCGTTGTTTTCAACAGAAAGAAATTTAGTTTAAAAACGCTTGTCTCCTTTAACAAGGAGAGGGGTTCCAAAAAAGGGTAGCGGGGGATCGCAATCTTTGATTGGCTGTTTTTCATTATTTTATGTAATATGGCTATATAGAAAAATATATGGAGAGGTATAAGAAACCTTTATATTTGCAGCATGAATTTGGTTTACATATTAGTGAACCTTATAAAAACATTTAGATATATCACTTAGTTTAAAAATGAAAATATCAGCCTAAAACAATGACTAAGACTCTTGAGTTTAATTGCTATCTCAAAATATAGTAAGTATCCAGGCAAATAGCAGCGATAAACAACTCTTGAAAGGATCAATTGCTTTTTCACAACTACTCTCGGGAAATAAAACGACCTCAATGAATGGCAATCAAATGACAAAGTCATGTTTACTGACTTATTTGCCTACAACTATCAATATGCATAAATATATTGGACAATTCGCTGGCGTGATTTTGCTTCATTAGCCCAACACTGTTTTATAAAAACAACCTTGTTTGATTACACCTCACTATGTTGCCATTCATTAAACACTATGTAAGAAAAGCAGATTAATAATAGTTTTTAAAGACATTTTATTTAAATATGGACAAATGTATACTGTATACTTAAAACTGTTCTCTCCCTCCTTTTTAAGTCTAACTTCAAAGCAGCAAAATAAATGGATAGTATATAAATACAGTAAGTCATGACTGACTTAAATGGGTGTTTAATGTTCAATTATGGCAGAGTTTCTTTCCATCATTAGTTGATTGATTGATTGAATATTGTTTAACGTCTACTCAGCAATATTTCAGCTATATCAAGACGAGAACAAGTGTGTTAATAGATAATCACTTTTGGGGTATGGAAAGGGCCATGGGACGGAAAATTCTGACTGCCACTGGAAATGTAGGGTGAAATCATCAAGGGCGGGGAATTTAGCCTTGTAGCCGATCACCTACGGACCACCCCAAAAGAGCTTGCTACAAGGGTTCTTTAACGTGCAGGGAGCGTGGCGTTTCTTCCAACACGTGGACCTGAGTTTACATCCCATCCGAAAAGATGGGTTGTGTATTTATCAATCCCGCACAACCACGGAATGGGTCCTATTTCTATATCCCGGGACCCTCTGGGTCAGCCTCCGTTTAGGAGGGGTCACACCCCGCAAGCCGGAGATGCTAGGTCCTTTTTCTATATCCCAGGGTTCCCTCGGGGTCCTCTGTTAGGAAGACTCATACTTTAAGCTCAGAGGATGCTGCGGGCCTATTCATAAGCCGGGACCGCGCACGGTGGGTGCATCTGTTGGTACACTAAGTCTTCCAGACTATTCGCAAACCAAATGGTCGATGCTCCGGTACTGGAATGAAAACGGATTTCATTTTTAGCTTACCTGACCCAAAGGGTCAGTGTGAGCTGTTTCATTCAATTGGCGTCCGTTGTCCGTCATCCGTCCGTCTATTAACTTTTCACATTTTCAACAACTCCTCTGAAACCACTGAAGCAAATTCAACCAAACTTTACAAAGATGATGTATGGAAGGTCCTTAACAAAGATTGTTCATTTCGTTCCGATCCGACAAAAAAGCATGGCCGCCAGCACAGAACTTATATTTATCAGTGGACCTTATTGGAAAAACGTCATTTTCATCAACTCCTCTGAAACCATAAAAGCAAATTCAACCAAACTTTACAGGAATGATGCATGGCAGGTCCTTTAGAGAGATTGCTCATTTTGTTCCGATCCGACAAAAAACATGACCGCCAACACGGAACTTATATTTAAGATTAGATATTTTACGAAAGGATATTTAGTAAATGAACATGAGACCATAACACATATGTTAACTCAAACTGAAATAATTTTAATGAGCTGCAAGGCCATTTCGGAAATTAATTCCTCATCAGCAGCACTAGAACCACAACAAGGCCGGGAAACCCATAATTTCAAAAAAAAATGTTTAAAACGCATAAAACAAAACGAAATCCGATTAATCAGGATTATCAAATATAGCTAAGGACAAAGAGTTAATCCTTAGGTTTTAGGTTTTACATAAATTCAGATAATAGTAATTGAACAAAGTGTACACATGAGATATTATCTCATGTACAAGTACACCATATCTAAGGAAAATGTACATGTACACCATATCTAAGAAAAATAAAGAGCATACATCTCTACCACGGGGGCTTGTTTTACCAACTCCACACTGCAATAAAAGACAAACTCCTGCATTAAATATTTTACACCCAATAGGAAAAAACATCATTTACATCAACTCTTCTTAAATCACTGAAGCAAATTCAACTAAACTATACAGGAATGATATATGGAAGGTCCTTAACACAAAGATTGCTCATTTCGTTCTGATCCGACAAAAACACGCCCCCACCCCCCAGCGCAGAACTTATATTTAAAATTGGACTCTATGGGGAAAACGTCATTTTCATCACCTCCTCTTAAACCATGAAAGCAATTCAATTATACTGAACAGGAATGATGTATTGAAAGTCCTTAACAAGGATTGCTAATTTCTTTCCGATCCGACAAAAAACATGGCCGCTAGCGCAGAAACTATATTTAACATTGGACCAATGGGAAAAACGTAATTTTCATCAACTCCTCTGAAACCACCAAAGCAAATTAAAACCAAATTTTACATTAATGATTTATGGAAGGTCCTTAACAAAGATTGCTAATTTTATTTGAATCTGGCAAAAATATATTGCCGCCATCGCGGAACTTATATTTAACATTGTACCTGATGGGAAAACATAATTTTCATCAACTCCTCTGAAACCACTGAGGCAAATTTAACCAAAACGTTACGGGAATGACATATGACGGCCCATTAAAAGATTTTTCATGTCATTTTGATCGGACAAAAAACATGGCCACCAGCGGGGAACTTATAGATTTAACATTGGACCCTATTGGGAAAATGTCATTTTCATAACTCCTCTTAAACTACAGAAGCAAATTCAACTTAACTATATAAGAATGATGTATGGAAGGTCCTTCGCTAAGATTGCTCATTTCGTTCCAATCAGACAAAAAACATGGTCGCCAGCACAGAACTTGTATTAAACATTGACGTGATTTTCATCGACTCCTCTGAAAATACAGAAGCAAATTCATTTTGTCCCAATCATGGCCGGCAGTGTGGATCGTATATTTAACATTGAACCCTATGCGAAAACATCATTTTCATCATCTTCATTCTGATCTGACAAAAAACATGGCTACCATGCAGAACATCGAAAACCCTGCTGTTCAGCATTTTGTCACGTGAACGATACAGGCTCAGTCTCTGCGCCTCTAGGTTATTTTCATTTAGTTTATGAATTGCTTTAACTTTGGGTTAACCAATTTAATTTGTAACGAACTAATATCTAAGTTTTGAAATTTTGATAAACAGAATTACATGAAATTACATATCGGAAGTTTATAACATATTGGAAGTTTACAAAGAAAATTGGTTTGCATTGCTTTGCTAAAGCATTGACTAGATTTGTGAAAACCCTTGTAGATTAACTGTCTACGAGATATTTCCTTCACGCAAAGGTTTGTGCCTAGAAAATAACGGATTATGTTAAGATCTTATTGGTTGTTTGTTCTCGGTAAGAAATTATACATCTTTCGGAAGATCGTTGTCAAAATGTTTCAATTCGATCTGCTCTGAATCGTTAATCTCGAAATGGCCATGTGTATAGAAACCATCACCGAGGACGTGAAGAAACATTATTTTGTGACATAATTACACTATGCAGCTTAACGGTCGAGTCATGTTAAACTTTCAACATAATTTTACATTCATACATAATCAGGTGCTATATCTACCAATAAATGTAATATCACTTTGATTTCTTTAGTGCTAAGCCAAAGCTTTGAAAGAGCCGACATGCTACAACTGGTTTTGATGATATTCAGACATGTACTGACAAAGAGAAAGATTAACTTACACTGCATTCAGTAATTCACATATTGCTAATACAAATATATCAAAAGCATTTAATTCATATTTTGCTATTTAAATCTTCTCCTAATTAAACTTGCTTTGCAGTGAAAAGTTAGCTACAATGCAACGTATGCTGTTTAACATATTCTGTAGTATAACGACATTTATTGCTTTTGATGTTTTAGAGATACATTTCTTGCACATCGTTGGCACAAGATCAGACTTAATTTGAGGAGGGGGGATTTGTGCATATTGACTGCATTCCAAGCCAAAACAAACAGCTGTAAAGAGTATTTTCAGTTTTTGACTGTTCTATCGAAGGATTTTTTGTGATGTCTAGTAATATAGGGTCTGTAAGTCTCGTTTAATTTTAAAAACTGTTGCATTTATGGCAGATATATGTACCGGTAAGACTCAAATCTATGTCCTGACGCAGATCTGTGTCCGGCCGCTAATCTGCGTCCAAAATTGACGTCACAGACATAATAAAACTGGGACTGTCCATTTCCCAGCTAATCTGTGTCCTTTTCCCCGCAAATGGGCGTCTCCTCAAAAACCTTCGTCTTTCATCCGTGTCTTTATCTTTCTTAGGCATTTGAAACTAAATACTAGTAGCATATCAGCGTAAACATATCCAGAATTAAACAAAGGGGGAAACATTTGAGAGCTTCCTCTAACATAATTTATGAATTTTCTGTATTTTTGCAATCGATTGATTATTTATACTCATACATAATACGGTAAATTAGGTAATACACTGCTATGGAAATATTGTGATATATGGGCTATTTTTACTTGATTTTCGTTTCATTTCACCCACATGGGCTAGGTTCATTAAATGTTAAGATAATACTATAAATACAACATTTAACGAGCCTAGCCCCTGTGATTTCAACAAATGAAATTTCGAATCGTAAAATGCCGTGAAAATGTGATCAGTTGTCATCCCACTTTCACGTGAAATTCTCTTGATTTTATTACGCAGGGTGGTTAAGTAGAAAAATATCTAATTTTTAGTGATCGCATTGCAATCTTATAATGGGAAGTAACTCTTTGGGTCATAAATATTCATGAGGAAAATGGCGACCAACTTTCGTCTGTTGCTTGCTGGAAATTTGTGTCACCATCGTTGTCATGGTACGATTCCATGCTTCATTTTATTTCAGTATGATGAATTGGTATATAAAGTAGTTATCTCTATCAAATTTATGTTCTCAAAACATCAGATGTACACAGGTTTCACGAAATTAAGATAATATCAGTCATGGTTGAGGGCGCGGCTTAATTTCCTTATTTGGAAGGAAATCCCGAAACATCGTCTCTCAGAAGCTTGAAAATTTTTCATTGTACCTGTCGTGTTTTACAAGAAGAGTCAGATGGTAAGTCGTATGAAAAATGTATAGTGTCACCGATCTTAAAGGGAAAATTCCTTTCACTACACGTGTAGCATGATATTCATGACAGTGGTTGTTAGAATCAAGGTACAAATCGATAAATTCAATGTTCAACTTCATGAAATTTCATCATTTCAACATTGATCAACATGTGTGAGACCCCTTCGTCCTCGAGAAAATTCTCTAGCCATTAACCGTGTCGACAAAAGGTATATAGTAGGCCTAGGTTACAGGACAAGGCTGTTCAAAGTTAATGAGACAAAGCACAGTTGTGCCTTCATGGTTCTAAAATGATAATATGGGAAAAAAGGGGGGTGGTGGTGTTGATGTTGTTCAGTTTTGACATGTCATGTGGCTACATTTGTGAAAAAAGGGTGTATTTTAAAACATGTTGCTACCTTTATATACCTCAATCAGTAGAAGGTGCATTTGTAGATGCACGAACCTTTTACCTCGCAAAATTATACAAAGCATCACACATTTAAGTTAAATAATGGTGACTTTGTTCTTGAAATCAGTGTTTGTGATCGGCTTTGACCATATAGATTTATAATACATAGATATATAACAACCATCACCAACCCCACAGTCATCTTTTGTAAGATAAAAGGGACCAACTACTGTTTTGTCATTTTTGTATACAACATGTACAAGCTTCTCATTATATTGCGGGTTCCAATATATATCATGATTTTCACGTTCATTTCAACCAAATTTCCAACTGTGATGTCACCGTTACTACATAGCTACGTATGTATGTACCACAATGAAATGAGCTACCAGTATACTCTATGTTTGTTGCCCACAAGATTCAACACATGATTCAATTTCCTTATCAGACAACACTTCTCTATCGGTGATTAATTTGCTCTTTTAGGTTTACATGTGTTTGGCCATTTTGATATATTCTCGCTGAAATACTTATAAGAAGACTGAAAAAATAATGAAAATCGACCAACAATTGTAGAAATGACAACCCTGAAAGCGGTATGAATTTGGAAAATTAAGGTTTCAGAACGACAATTAAAGCATTGTTCCATTTGCTAATCTTACCTTGTAGTTATTGGAATTTGGTCCCATGTACATTTACTCCATATCCCTTTATATCCCTTTATTTGTTCATGCATGTTTAAACTAAGATTCAAGTGCGTTCTGGTAATTTTGTCCTGAAAATAAGCTGATTATATTCCTATAGCCCTAAAATCATCATATATAGCACATGATGATAAATCTATATTAAATCATAATATTTAGTATTTATGAATTATGATTTTGGATTCTAAATTGTCTTAACAGTTAATCTAGTTTATGCATTCGCACATAAGGTAAATTGCAAAAGGTTTACATTTTCAATGGTAATCTATTTATTTCTGGGTAGTTTTCACAACAGATTACTTTTATGCCCCGCCCAAGAATGTGGAAAGGGCATATAGTGTTACCCTTGTCTGTCCGTACGTCCCGTTAAGGTTTG
>MJUU01015921.1:66121-92566 GCA_002080025.1 Modiolus philippinarum | reverse complement strand
TTCCAGTAGATTTGGGGTAAGATGTCGACAATTACCCAAAAACATTGAAAGTGGAATAGCGTCTATTTCTAAAAGAGGAACCACAAATAGGAATCGTTGGCAAGTATAGCGGTCCAGAATTTATTCGATTGAATCAAGTATTTCGTTGATAAGGTGTTGCTGCTTTTGTATGTAAAAATATATAGATTACTCACGTTGCCACTGTTGATGTGTACGAATTCGGTTTATAAAACCTGTAGGATATAATTCCTATTATCCTTACTATATTTAACAATGAACCTATAACAATCTAATCAAAACTTCTATATAAAGAGATGTATCCTTAAGACGTACTTGTTATGTACAAAGAAAGAGCGGATTAAAATCTGAAATAGAATGATAGCTATTTATGGCTTTGCTAGAAGCGTTGCTAGGGTGATATGGTTTTAAGTACAAAGTTTTAATATTTTTTTTACTAATCGTGTAAAACTTATGCAATGATTGCTAGTTTTGATTCTGCGTTCTGATACTCTTTTCAAAACTAAGAACGGAGGTTCTCCGTTTTGATTAAAATAGATATGACATGATACCTGGTAATAAATTCATTTTTTTATTCATGCTTGACATTTCAAAATTTTCGTTTCCACCACCATTCACCGAGCCAGTCATTCGGGTAATAAAGGTGATTTATCAGTTTATTTTGATTTTTCTAGTAGTACTTGGTCAGATGATCAGAGTCTACGGTTTGTTTAATTTGTGTGTTTTTTCTGCTGTCGTTGAGACGCCCTACTATACTTTTTTTCATTAAGCTTATTAACAATCAACGAAAAGCGTTTGAGAAAGGCAAGATACACTATCATGCTTTTGAATGTTAGCATTTTTTTTATATTTGTGAGTTCCAAACGTTAATCTGACCACCTGTTAACAGTACTCACATCATGTTTTTATTATGCCTGGTTTTCTTACCTTTTGACTCGATGAGCGCCCTGCGGTTTTTTGATGTTTTGATTGTCTTCTGTTGGTCGATTTGACAGCGATTGTAAGCACGCTTTGCTTGTTTCATGTTTGTTGCCGATACCGCCTCCGGGGCTACAAATGGCATGGCCTTAGCATTGTTCGATATCTAGCAATTTATGAATTTCGCTAAAAACCGGTGTTACTTAATATGAGGATTTACCACAGCTCATAGTAATGTCAAGATAAATAACAACAAAAAAAGGATTGATCGCTTGGTCTTACCATGTATTTGTAGAGATTTTTATTTCTCATGTGAATTTACTCCATATCCGTTTATTGTGCATGTAAATAGTTGAACATTTTGACAAATGTAACAATCATAAGTAATAGTGGTACCATAACAGACACACCGTAATGTTTATCTGATAGTTGAAAAGAGTTTGTAGTTAAAACGACACAATTGCGAATTATTAGACCTCAGTCAGTTATATTGGTCAATCGGATAATCTGATATTGAAAGGATATTAATTAAACAGCATTGGAGAACATATAGCAGTATACAATAGGATTTGTACACTAACATGAACGTTACAGCAACCACAGAATGAACCTGGTTGTATGCTAAGATGTAAAGAACAAACACATAATGATTCACTGCCAAATTGAGTTTAATTTTCCGCCGTACAGCGACAGCGTTTCAGCAGCAGACTAGGCTTTTTGACAGCAGCAAACATTCCTTGACTCTTCTTTTCAAATTAGGTTCTGACTCATTTTTTTTCCTTTTTCAAAACATTTTCATCGAGGAAGGGTAGCAATCTACCTATAAAGCGTTCTTTTCATATGTGTATTATACTATAGGGAAACAAGATAGAAAAAGGAGAGGGTTTGATACCCACAAAATAGCTGAGCTCTACCGCTGGCTCTTGTTAGTGCCTAGTCTAACGATAACGACTTTCTGTCGCAGATGTTTATTTTTTTCTGTGTGTTAATAGCTCTACCTCCGTGAGGTATCACCTCTGTCACGCCTGAATCTGAGGTTTCCCTCAAAATGGTTGATTTTTATGACGTCACATTGTGAAATAATTTAGGATGTATACGACGTCACAATGAAAAAAGGCGACGTAAACCCAATATGGAAGAAAGGTTTTGCAGAGGTGATAATCTGACGGACCTATTCGCCTCTGTTTCGGAGATTGAAACTGCGCATCCAACTTGCACATCCAAATTTAATGAAATGTTCTTAAAATGATTTTATAAAGTTGCTTGACAATAAAGCAACATATGTATGTCCTAGTTATGCTAGCAACCAAACACAAAAAAAAAAGAAAAGAAAACTCATTTTATTCGCTGCTTGTTATTATATAGATATCTGAAGGCAAAAACAGGGTTGTTATGAGCCGAAATCTAAGGGCTAAAAAGACAAAGCAGTTACTAAACCACCGGAGATTTATCAACCACTACGGTCCTGACTTGGTACAGGCATTCCAAATGAAATGGTTGGTTAAACCGGTTTTATAGTCCCCTTTAATATGAAGGTTGTTCCATTGATTTGTCTTGCCGGGTATTTGTAGATATTTTGTCTCATTTGCATTTACTCCATGTCTTTTCATTGATTGTGTAAATATATGCAACAATTTGAATTAACATATTTCAGTAATAGTTTCTCCATAATAAGACGCACTTTAATATGGATCGGAAAAATAATACGAGTTGTTGGTAAACACGACATAATTACGAAATATTGGAAACTCGGTCAGTGATATTGGTCACTGTATGATGTAAATCAGATCATATGACATTTACAGAATCTCATTAAAAGAAAATGGAAAGCATATGACATTAAACGAAGGGGCTTCTACAATATTAACATGTAAGTTAAAACAATCAAGGATGAACCTGGTTTCATGGTATATAATTACATATAGGTGCAACAGAACTTACTATATATTAATCTTTCAGGAATCTCTGAGTTTTATTTTTCTTCGGAAGCGGGAAAGTGTTTTATCAGCACACTGGTTAAAATTGAAATTCCCTCATAAAATGTAAAAATAATTTTGTAAAATTCTTGAAAAGAAAACAAATACGATAAGCAGCATGTTTATGTCCTAAATTAGGAAAAAAAAAACATTTCATTAAAAAAAAAACTTCATTTTATTTACAGAAGGTAACAGACATATCCGAGTTATGGTATATAGATTCACCATTGCCAATTGTTGTTTATCCTCTCTACATCACACACGTTTGCCCCATGTGACCAACAATGTACTTCAAAAATAATCCCGTGATATTTTACTTTATGGCGTGACATTTTTCTACACTATGACGTCTTGAAAAGTGGTCTTTAAAATCCTGTTACCAGAGGTCGGATATGATTTTTAAATAGGAATCAAAAGGCAAAAACTCATTTTCATGATTAATTCATTTTTAATGATTTTTCGAATTTTCATTTTTTTTTTAATGATAGTTGATCCCTTTATTTTAATGCATTTGTTCCAAGTGTTTTTATAGCCCTTTTCTTCATTTTCATATGAAAAATTGAACTTTGTAGTCTATAGTAAAAAGGTCGTAATCTCTCCATTTAATTAGGTTCTGCTTGAAACCAGTACGTTTACCTAGTAATTCTTTACTAAATTTTTGAGTTCGTTTGATATTCTTTAAAACACAGAAAATTAGAAAAAAAATAGAGATTTACCTGTAGTATTCACCTTACTAGTCCCAGTTGACTGAGTTTAGGTTAACAGTTTTCAAAAATCATTCCCTGTAAAACTATTCTAATAATTTTTACTTAATGAAGTAATACCGAACCGCCTGTCCAAAAAAGAATAATCAAAATACAATACCAACACCTGAAACACAAAGATACAAAGACATCACATAAGTAAAGCACAGAACAGAGAAATGGAGACACTTATGCAGATGAACAACACGAATATAATTAAAAACCTTTGCTTGGATCAGGTACAAAGGGAGAGTAAGCACCTTCCTAGATACTTTTTATAATACGTACGCCGTGTTGAATATGGAAGTTAATCAAGTAGAGGGGAAAACAGACTAAAGATGTGAAAGATGTCCCATAGCATGGTTGTAAATAAGATCGTGAGCATCTAAATAAATTTAATTTTCATATTGGTTACATGTTATCCTAACAGATGCCAGTCATGTGTAGATTGTTTCCTTAATATGTAACACCAACAGTAGAATACCGAATGAACAAAGAATGTTGTATTTACAAAAATCGAAGTGTCCAGTCCAGAGACATTCAAAACACAATACAAACAAGAAAAAAAAATACAAAGACTGTCTTGGTTTTCGATAACGTTATTTTATCAAGTGAAATTGTTCTGATGAAGAACATCCCGCGTTAAACAGAATTTTATTCCATATAAGTGACAAGGACCCGTAACTACAAGATAAAAATAAATGAACAACAGGGATAAAGAGAAGTTTTTTTTCTATAAATTTGAAATCAGAGGTTGCATGGTGAACATTGTTCTGTATTGCAATCTTCCGTTAGGCCTCTCTTCGTATTTATTGTTCCCGGCGCATAATTTCGATTTCAGGGTTCCGGCTACAGAGCTGTCAGTCACGTCCCCACGTGGTGGATAGGTGAATTCCCTGTCAATATGGGGTAGCCAGGTCATAATACGGAAAGCCTCATTGCAAACTATTGTTGCCTAACTGTTGGAGAAACGCCATGCTCCAGTATTAAGACCACCTCTATGTTTTTCTAGGGAGAACAGACTCGCTGATAATGGTATAGAAGGCTAAATTTCCTGCCCCTACTAATATCTCCTCTTTTCAAGTTAAAATCAAAACATGTTGCCCCCGGATGTCCCTTCCACCGTTATTCCTTTCTTTTTAATTGATAAGTTTTGAATTCATTTAGTTATTTTCGCCCTGATATAGCAGAAGTATTGCTCACTGGACGTTACACGCTTACTAATTAAGGTCTTTCCCACTTTGATGGAAAGACCTTCTTGTATTTCTTCTGATTATTATTTTCTTTTTCTTTTTTTTTCTTCCAACATTTGCAAAAAAGTCTTAAAAGATATCACTTTGATACTTGGTACCATTATTCAGAAATGGCTAGGCTTGACAAGACTGACCCTGTAAACCCGATCTATTTTTAGTAACAGAGTTACATCACCAAACATGGTAAACCTTGTTAGCAGATAAACTGGGAAACCATAAAAGATAGCTGATGAAGTGTAATTAGAAAAATGTTTGTCAGGTCATTACAAAGTCCGTTACATTTGGTCCGAAATTGTCCGATGGACCATTCTTGAGTTATTTCCCCGAAAAATTTGATACTTCTTTAACAATGATTTTCTCCCAAGCCGGAAGTGATAGAGACATGAGACCTACACCTTTGTTCTTGGTTTCCCAGAGGCTATTTGAAAAGGTCAAGGTCAAAGGTCATCGGTGACCTTTATTTTGACCTCTAGACTTGTTAGCGGATAAACTCGGAAACAGTAACAGATAGCTTACTAAATGTAATAGAGAAAATGTGCGTCTTGATGAGACCTACAATTGTTACATGGGTCCAAAATCATTGGACCAACCGTTTTGGACCTATGGGCCAAAAATTGATTTTCGATGTATAATAAAGGGTTTTTTGCCTATAGCTCAAATACCATTGAAGATACAAACATATATTCATACAAAAAATGTTCAGGTAGACTTGACCTTCAATATGACGTCAAGGTCAAATGTCAAGGTCACATTGAAAAAAATGTATTTCACATTAAAGAGTCTATAAATATACATATTAAGCTTAGAATGTTGGTTTTTCCTATGAATCAATAATTAGAACATTCTGACGCAACTTTGGGAAAGACCTATCAATTGTTCTTTGAACGATTGACGTACTAGTTAATCAAAACTAGTGTTCAAGACGATAGTAGTGTTTTAGTGCATGATTATCTAAATTTGTAAAATGTGTGCTATGATGGTACTATTTGATACAATATTTTAAATCAATTTGATCAAAAAGAATGATTGCAATAAGAGGCGATATTAGTTTGTATAATTACAATAATGTACGGACACAAGTAAGATTATCTTTGATGTAGGCAATCCAATTTCCCTTAAAATGTGTAATGCGTTTACCCTCCAATACAGCTCATCGATTTTCTTCCAAAAAGACATACGAATATTCTTAATTTAGTCTCATTTATATGATTATACCTTCAACAGTTTAATACATAAGATGTTCATAATTTCATATGGCAAAATCTTACCGTTTTGCTCATTTGCATATATCGCCATTTTTAGACAAAATGGCGTCAAAATATCAAATACATTGTGAAAAGAAATGAAACATTTTCATGAAGGGCCCGGACATTTTATAAAGATTTCAGTTTTACATGAATAAAATGTACAGTATACGTTTCCCTCCTTCACCACACATTCAAATGCATAAAATATCTTAAAAATTCAAGGTTCCCAGAAGGAAATAATATTTGAAGCGAATTGCGTAGTATTGTCTTTGTCAAGTTATTGCAAGATGTCGATTTTCTGTGATTTGAAATTGTAATTGTCAAGTAATCTCAAGATGTAAACAACTTGTCATGAAAGAATATGCAAGTGTTTAACAATAATAATTCAGTGATATACCTACTTACATCAACAGAAATGAAATAAAGGTTCCCACGAATGTTAAAAAATGCATGTTTTTGATGAGGACCTTATGCAACTGTCCCAATTTTGTCAACATTTACACAGATTTCACATTTATTTCATGAAATTCGCGCCGGAAACTTTATTTGTGCAGGTAAAATTAGAGTCGAATACGGTGAAAAAGATAATATTATCCGTATAACGCTGGTAATTGAAAAAGTTGATTCAGGCACTTCTCTATGGTCACGTGGTATAACTGCCTATGAATATTCATAAATTTGCATAAAAAAAGTAACCCTCATTTTGGCATATGTTTAAGATTCGATTTTAGAATAATGACTTAATCGAAGACATCATAAATAGATAATTATTAAATCACACTGTACACTAATCATCTTTTAACGATAAAATTACTTGTTAGATTTATAGGTGTAGAAATGTTGACAGTGAATTAATAGAACTCGTCCACTGGCACTTTATATTTGTGCCAATTTTTGAAAAAAAATTGACTAGTGTTTCATTAGCACCATTTCCAAAACATGTTAGCTAGTGATAGAAAAGAACTTAAAACTAAATTTAAGATATTAGGATAATAAGCATTAGCAAGAGAGATGTTTGTTTTCTCTAATCTGATTTGTTTTCATCTCTAGGGAGAGAGCAAGTATCGTTAAATTTCCCGCCAAATCTATTCGGAATATATTCCTCGGTGTTTTTCTTCAAGTCATTAGAGAAACGAACAAATTAATAATGAGAATCACATCTCGTTAAATGCAAAAGTTCGGTAACCCTCGCTTTCAAAATTCACATTTACTTCGGTATTTAGTTATTTGTTACCACTGTGTCGATGCCTCTGCTGGTGGACTGTTAGTCCCCGAGGGTATTCACCAACCCAGTAGTCAGTACTTCGATGCTGACCCGAAAGCCGATTTTATTTGAAACCTAACAATATCTAATTTTTGTGAATTTGGTTAAAACTTAGGAGTATCTCCCTCACGCAAAGCTCTGTCCTAAGCTTATTTTGGCTTTCTATTTAGATCATATTCGGTAATTTTTCTCTATCCCTTTTTGTAAACATCTTTGACTTTATGGTCTTCCAAACGTTTAGATTTTTACCTGTACGGGAGAGACATAAGTCGAAATGCGTATATGCAGAATCAAAATTCACAGAACTTCGGTATTTAGTTATTTCAAACATTTTCAATTTTTATTAAACTAGAATTAATTTACACGTTTTTCTATGAGGCAACATGTAATTCAGTTAGTATTATTTAACTATGCCAGCATGAAAAAAAAATAAATGGTGAATGAAAGGATATGGAGTAATTATATGAGACAAAGTCATGGTAAAAACAAGCAAAGGAACAACGCTTTTATTGTTGTTCTTCATCTTGAAATCACCATGAGGCCTTCATCAATGAGCTTTGCTCATACCTCATAGTAAGTTCAAGACGGGCCTAGCACGGGTTTGAGTGGAATTCCTTGCTAATTGTCGAACAACACTACATCCATGTATTTTCAGGTCTTGGATGCAGGATTTTCAACGAACACAAATTAAACTGTCAAAGCCCTCTTACAATCACTGTCCGACAAAAGCATTAGTGTCTTGAGCTAGTGGACGATTACAACATATAGACAAACACAGGGCTCTCATCAAGTTGATTGTAAGAAAACTAGCGAGACGTAGGCACTTTAAACGGGTGGTCAGAATTACATTTCGGAATTACAAAAAAATAAATGCCAAAATTTGAGAGTATGATAGTATATCCATATGAGAAATTCTCTCACCAACAAGTACACCTTAACTGAAATAAACGGAGAGCATACATCTCTCGCACGGGGAATCTTTTTACGGACTCCACACTGCAGGAGAGACAAACTCCAGTCGTGAATGGTGAATGAAAATATATGGAGTAAATGTACATGAGACAGTCTCTACAATTACATGGTAAAACAAGCATAGGAGCAACGCTTTTTTTGTTGTTCTTCATCTTGTAGTCATCATGAGGCCTTCAATAATGACCTTTACTCATGCATCATAGTAAGTTCAAGACGGCCCCTAGCACCGGTTTGACCGGAATTGTTTGCTAATTGTCGAACATCGCTACATCAGTGTCTTTTCTGGTCATAGATGCGGGATTGTCAACAAACAAAGATTAAACTGGCAAAGCGCTCTTACAATCACTGTCATCCGTTGCCCGAAAAAAGCACTAGTGTCTTAAGCTAGTGGGCGATTACAAAATATAGACAAACACAGGGCTCTCATCAAATCGATAAAGGCTATATCCTTAGACGAGTTTGGCTTTCTCTTTAAATAACTACAGATTATTGGCTCTCTATCAGTTTGAATATTTTTTCCGTTTATGGTCTTCCAAAAAAAATGTTTACTTGGTCCGCACTGACAAGATATGGGTTGTCTAAATGGCTATCTGTAGACACAAAATTTAAATTATTAATTTCGCTCAATCTATTCACGAGTGGATACATACTTTTGAATGGTTAATTCAACTCCTCATGGACATCTATGTTTTGATTTTACAACTCTCTCCAACAATAACAAAATAAGAAGATATGAATGCAGCCAAATAAGTTTACAAAGCATAAATATTGAAATATAATGATCAGAATAATTTAAAATTCTGGCTTGAAGTTATAACGGGACTACCCAGCGTTCCAGTACATAAGATACATCTTTTCCCAAAGCACAATTAATAGACTAAAATTGAACGAAATATTCATGAATCCTTTAAAGAAACCTTGAATAAAAAAGAATATTACCTACTTTGGAAAATAAAAGTAAAAATTAACAAATATAAAACTACAGCTCATATCCATTTCAAGAATATCGTTAGGGTTTGATTATAAGATTATTTTGCTAGTTTAGGCTCAAGTTTGTATTTTAATGCTGATATTCATTTGAATGGATTGTGTGTTCAGGATATTTAATCCTCTTTTCGTATTGTTACGAGGTCACCATACGTTTTCCTGATGAGTATATTTCTAGATGCATTTATGCAAGTTTAAACACTAAGCGTCTTCAATTAAAGTTAAACATAACCAAGTTGATTTAAAGTGCATTTATCAAGAGATGCAGTGTGAAGTTCGTAAAAGGATTCCCCGTTTGAAAGATGTATGCTCTGTATACATTTCAGTTAAGGTTTACTTCTTCTTGAGGGAAAATCTCGTATGGATACACTATCATACTTTAAAATTTTAGCATTTTATTTTTAGTAATTTCCAAATTTTAATCTGACCATACCGTTTATAGTGCCCACATCTAATTGTTTTATTATGCCAAAAATAGACTCGATAAGTGCCCAGTGGTTCTTAACATGCTGACATGGTCTTCTACGAGTCGTTTTGTCGGTAAGCAGATCGCAGCAGTTGTAACAGCAATGTGTCAGTTATTTTATTTTTATTGACATCCCGCATCCATGACGAATGGGATACATGTATGTTCCGTTGATCGACATTTCGCAATGAATCCCTCTCAAACTAATTCTAGGGGCCTGACTGACTTTAAAAGAGACATGAGCATAGCTCATTTTTGAAGGCCTCGTGGTGATTTCAAGATGAAGAACAACAATGACAGCGTTGTTCCTTTGCTTGGTTTAATCATATATTTGTAAAGACTTTGTCTCATATGCATTTACTCCATAGATGAGAACGCTAATTTTGGAAAATCCAAATCCCTATCCTATCATTTCACATACATTTTTGTAAAACGTTATGTCTGATGTCAAATAATCAAATTTCGATGGTACTGTAAATTAAGTTTCTGCAGATGGTCATCTTGATAACTATTGTTTCATTTTGTTGATTAATCAAACATGGACAAAAAAGTATGGAAGCTGAAAGATAAGAAATAAACAATGGGATTTAGATTGAAAGCTGAAATTAGTTACATGTGTTGATAGAGCATTACATGAGATGTACTAAAAATGGAAAAAAAATAGGGAATTGAAGTTTTTACCAACAGCGAATTAATGACTTTGGGGAGGGGATGTGAAGAATGACAGATTAGGTTTTCAACAACTCGAAATGTATACTATGATGAGGCAATGTTACGAATACTTGCAAATAACTAAATACCGAAATTACTGTGAAGTTAACTTCTGCATATGCGCATTTCGACAACTTATGTCTTTAGTGCAGATAAAATCTAAACGTTTGGAAGTCCATATACTCAATGATGTTTAAAAGCTGATAGAGAACAAATAACCAATATGATCTAAATGTAAAGCCAAAACAGCTAAGGATAGAGGTATGCATGAGTTAACGAAAATAATGAAAAATGAAAAAATAGTTGACATAAATAAAGATAATAAGAAAATTACTAAACAATTGTCTGGAGATGAAATCCAAAGGACAAAAAGACAAAACAGGTACAAATAATTGTGAACTGCAAAGGTCCTGACTTGGTACAGGCAAAAAGTTGGTTAAACCTGTCGTTCTATTACAATGGTATTGAGCAGGACATTGACAGCAATTAATTTTAAAACGTAGACGAGAAAAAAAAAACAATTGTTCGTCCCAGTACTAAAATTACAAATACCATCTGATACCTCCCTGCAATGACGTGTTGACGATCCCTTAAACGAGCTAAACATTGAAGATTCTTTTTACTTAGTACTGGGATGATCATTTCTTTCAACTATCTACGACCTTTAAATAGCAATTGCTGTTGAGTTGCTACTGGACACTACCGCAATTGAAGGGGAGGTTTGGCATGCCGTAAAAACTGGTTTGGCCCACCATTTCTTTTTTTTTTTGAAATGCCAGTACCAAGTCAGAGCCATTGCGGTACAGAATTTCCCGGTGGTTTCCAACTAATTCGTCTTTTTGTCTCACAAACTTCGGCTCTTGACGATGAACAAATAAAGGGATATGGAGTAAATATATATGGGACAAAATCTCTATAAATACATGTTCGTTAATTTTGATATTACAAGCAATAAAACTGAATAAAAGAAATACACATCCTTCTTTCTATCTTAACTTCGCTCTGTAGTTATATTTCCCACTATGTGTTGCCTCTGCTGATTAATTTATTTATCCCTGAGAATATTCCCTGACAGAGGTCAATACTTCGGTACTCACCCAATAACCCATTTCATTTGAAAACTTGCAATATAATACCCTGCCTGCACATGCTTCCAGATTTTCATTTAGATCTCATTGGTTATTTGTCCTCTATAAGCTTTTACATAGATCTTCCAAACGTTTTTTTTATCTTGAGTCTTCAAAAACTAAAATTACAGAACCGGTATTTCTAATTTACAACTAAATATTGTAACAAATGTTTTCAATGTAAATAAGTGAGCACATAAATAGTTTTATCCTTTTATTCAGAAACCATTGACTATGCAGCATAACAAATTGTCTGAGTGATTAATTACATCTTGTTGTATATGTCAATGATGTGCCATTCAAAACGCAAACAAGATCTAACTTTAAAATGGAACTAAACCTACAAAAATATTTACCTGACAATAGCTTCTGCAAATGATAAATTAATATATTTTTCTCCAGATTCTACATAATGCAGAAACGACAGCAAAAATAAGTCTAATTGTTCTCTGTCCATTTGTGTTTCTCGTTACGTAATGTATTTAGTGCAACCGGAAACTAGATACAAAAGACGGGACCAATATTAAATAGAAAATCAATAGTTTTCTGAAATTTTCATTAATGTGAGGATTGTTTTCACAAATCACTAAATCGTGCTCATTTGTTTGAAAGCAGAATGAAAGAAATTTGATGAAATATGTGCGTTAAGCATTTTTACCAGATCCGAATGTACAATGCATATTTGATGATGAGTATGGCTTCTGTGAAACCGAAAACATTATCGAAATGTTGAACATGGTGGCTTTAAATGATCAACATTTCTTTTAATGGTGCATGTGTGTTTTTTACTTCTGTTTTTATCAAAAAGTCTTTAAAGTAAATTTTGGGCCCAACGTTTTCCCCATCTCTTATCTAATGTCTCAAACGACATTTGTCGAACTTTATTGTTTCTGTTCTTTCTAAATGGGGTATTAAATAAGATGCAAATCATAAGTCCTTTTGGTCTTGCTTGTTGCCTTAGAAACAAGAAATATGGCTGAAAAGTTAAATGTGTTCAATATTTTAATGAGATTTAAAGAAAGGTGGTTAAGGAAGTGTAATTGTCAGGCAAAATTTGCTCAAAATAGGGATCGTTGTTTTGTACACCGAAAAGGGTCTGGTAATGTAGAATGAGAAATTTCAGATCAGTTTTATTTGAAGTACAGATTTAAATTTTGTCATAGAATTCTGCTACAATGGAGATGATTATCGGCAGATAAAACTGACTTAAGAAGCTTTAGATAACATGAAAATTTACAGACGCTTGCTCGTAAAGGGAGCTTGGAATTCGTTCCAGTAGACTACAGTGTTTGTATCCAATTAGATTGGTCACTTGCTTCATTATTGTTATTAGTTCTCAAATTTCTTTTCATCTACATTATAGTGACTCTTATTAATCAATTGGTTGTCCAAATGCCCTCTGCATAAGCCAAATCTATAGTAACCTTGGTATTTAGTTTCATATCTAAGAAGGCTTGATATCTTAGTCAACGGAAATTATGTCCTTAGCTAGCTGTCAGTAACTGCGAGCATTTGTCAGGACAGTACCCGTGTGTATTGTCTTCATGTTTTATGTACTTTAATGTAAAGGTACTCGTCTTGTTGAGTTGGACTTTTTCTAGTTTGATTTTTACTCCGAGTCTTTATTTGTATTTATTTTTTAGCCATTCACCACACATAGGGGGAGGTTTTGGATCCAAGAAAACGAGTTTCACTCCACCGCAATTTTTGCCCCTGTCCCAAGTCAGGAATATGTTGGTCATTGGCTTGTCCTTGTCTTCTCATCAAATTTTAGTTTCTTGATATTCGGGTTGTTGGATGCGGTTTGTTTCCATTCATTTATTCACTTTTTTACCTTTTTGTGGCCATTTAGGGCTTGCGATATGGTGTGAGGTTCCTCACTCTGTTGAAGACCGTACGGTGACCCATGGATGCTTTCTTTTAGGTCGTTTAAACCTGAAGATGGGATGTTGTCTCCTTGACATTTACCCCATTTCCTTTCTTTTTCATACTTATCACTGTATGGCAGCATTCACCAGTTTCGCTGTCAAATACAATGACAATAACCTAAAAGTATTTTGGTGAATATCTAAGGTTTTTAACCTATAAATCTCTGTCTCTAGTGTAGGTCTTACTAGTGTGATTTTTGTGTTTCTTTTATATTTTTTCATTCTGTCTGTTTTTCTAATCGTTTCATTCAGACTGGCATTTTTTTTAATGGACATCGTGAAATATAACGAACTTAAGAGAAAAAGACATTGAAATTGCATCCCTTTTCACTGTATGCGAACTGAAATGAATCATTTTGAGAATGCGATTCCTCTGCATTTATCCACACACATTTAAACAGATATGGAAATCATCAACTGCTCTGAATTATTGCCATGTGCAAAACTCAAAATTTTGCTGAAAGTTGGTATTTTACTTTTCTTTAAGTCGTGATACCAAAGCATATCACATAATATCGACATCAAAGAATCAGTTATGTACATACAATATTCTTCAAAACAATGGCGAACGTTGTCTAGTATATAGTTTGAATAAAGATGGCACACAATCAATGTAGGAAGAAATCGATGAACAATTTCCAAATCAAAGTTCTAAATTACTAACATTATTGAAAAGTAAGTGAGAACTGAACCGTCAATCCAAAACGAACAATCTAAGGACAATGGCAACAACGGAAAAACGCAAGAAAAAAAAGACAACATGATCACGGCACTTGAAAAATGGAAACAACATAAACAATAATAAACAAATATAAATGAAGAGGAGATGTGTATAAAATAATAATATTATGATTTAATATACACGAAAAGCATCGCCTTAAACATATGATAATAATATAAGTAATGCAATGGGACAACAAAAGTTAAAAGAAGTATGGCAATCAAGTCGTGACATTGGTGCTTTCATGAGCCAATTTTCAAAATATGTTCAAATATTGTCGAAAATCTTGTGTTAAAAAGGTGGTCCATGGTTTGCGTTCTTCCTAGCAATTAAATGAATATATTTGTACACTTGTACGTTTCTGGCATAATTATTATCATTCGAACATGGCAATAAATACCCTTTTGTGTCAATATAAGCCATTTGACAATGTTTGGGAAGCTGGAACTGGTCAAAGGACACCCAAAACCAAGTTTTTGTTGCGAGTGTATGAATATTTGCCTTTCTAAATGACAGTTTACTTAGTTGGTTCTGGATGTGTTATGCAACGAATTTTAAAAAAAAAAAAAAAAAAAAAAAAAAAAAAAAAAAAAACTCAATAATTGTAAATTCAGTGCCTGAATCTTTTATCTAAAAGTATGAAAATGCGTTTGAATTTATTTGGTTATAATAGTGTATATAACAAAACAGTTTTGGGGAAGATTTGATGCATTTGTGTGCTGAAGAAAATAATTTCAGGAGAAAGAGACCATATCTCTTTTGGGTAACATTTCAACTCAATAATTCTGATAGTTTGTTCGACTAAAACAAGACACAAATACTATTTTATACATATCAAATAAATCAAATCAATTATATTAAATTACAGTCGTAGGCTTAAGTATTTTATCTTTATAAAACGACTCTAATAAATATCAATATGGTCGATAAATCTGCATTTAATGTATGATACAGCATTAACTAAATGTATTAATTAAAGGTTACAAAAATTAGAATACATTGACTTAGCCATACTCCATCATATATAATGGTAGAGAAAGCAAATGATTTCATAACAAACCGGCAGCAGTTTGAAATAAATATATATTTTATATAAAAATAAATGCACCTGTGCTGCCTTGTTATCCTCGCCTTGAAATGGTGATACACAAAAAGGGCTGTGAACATTTTGTTACTTAAAGAACAGAAAAAAAAAAACAATTAAGAATTGATTTATTGACGCTATCGTACAAGATGGTAGAACTTACCCGAAAACAGGACAATGTCTAAAACTTAATGATTGTAAGATGTAGCTGTGGAAACACGCTGGTTTAGATGATTGGGCGACTTTTCCATAAGATTTTTCAATTATTTTGCCAATAAATATGGGTACTTATTATCTTTATGTGTCAATCAGGAGAGTCGTTTTACATCCCTTTGTAATAAAATTACGTTACCGTCATGTCTTTAAATACATATAGATTACACCACAAGATCCCGTTCATTACCATATGTTATCCACTAGAGATAGTTAAATTTAAAAAGTTTAAATGCAAGGCTTGCCAAGCATTTAAAAAAAAATTAAAATTAACTATCGAGAGTGAATAAAATATGGTACATGTAATAATCGGGATAAAGTGGTGTAATCTTTTTCTCTAATGATGAATGATAAACACAGAGAATAGTATTCCGAATAGATTTGGCGGGAAATAGCACGGGGCTTTATTCAACATACGTTGAATATGAAAATTTATCTAACGGGTCAAAACCGGTTTAAACTCGACATACCATTAGAGAAAATACATTTTTAGACAAACATAAAAAAGAGAATTATGTACTTTGATACAAGAGAATGATGTACTTCGATTTTTTTTTCACAAACAGTTCTTTTCTGGAAACGTACAATTTTTATCGTTTCTTGTCAACTCTGCATACACGTATACAATAATTGTAAGAATTTGTCATACATTTAAGGTGTGTCATCTCACATGGTTTTGCTTTTAATCAATCTTACATGTTAAAGGGTTAAAACGATATAGTTTTACACTGGTCCTACATTATTCTTACATTGCACTTTGAGAAAAATAAAAGACATAATTAGTCTACTTTTAAAAAAGAAATAAGTCCCGGTCATGGCGTTTTAAAGGCGAGCATATGTATCTCAGTGTTGAATTATGCAAGCAGTTCGTACATGTACTCCCCAAAATTTCCAAAGTTTGTCAATATTTCAACCTGTGTATATATCAAAGGTATTTACAATTTCTATTTACCATGGATATATCAGACTGAAACTTCATTTTCTCGTATTTCTAATCCAAATCCTTATAATTGAAAAAAAAAATTAATGCAATAGCACAACTGACTTGAAAATAAATATTCTTTTGAACCCACCAACATGTAACAAAATGTATTTTCTTGCCGACTGTATCTTGTCTACAAAACTCATATATTTTTTGTGGCACATTCATTAACAAATTCACCTCGGGGTTCGTCGCTTGCTGAAAATGTCAATCATTTGATTGCGAAAATCAGGATTCATAAAAGCGTACACAAAAGGATTGCTGACGTTATAAGTAAAGTATAAGTAAAATACTGTGGCGTTGAAGTCTATGATCTCGTGCATCATCAACCATGCAGGCAAAAACACAACAATAAATATAACTGCCACTATTGACAACATCAGAGCAGTCTTAATGTTGTTCATTCGGATTTTCTCTAATTTACTCTGCAGAACACCTTTTGTTCTATCTGTAAATCCATTTTTGAATTTTCCCGAACATGATGAATCGTTTAAATTTATATCTTCTCCAGTTTGTGTTGTAGCATCATTTCCAAGATAAACGATCTCGGTGTTGTCGTTTTCACCAATAGGGCTTTGTTTAAAAGCACAGCACGGAAACGATTCGTTTCTCAGCCGTCTTCGTCGGCGTTTTAATATAAATCCATAAATTACGCAGTATATCAAAATAACTGCAATCACACAAACGGCGTAAAATGCTGAATGAATTGTTTTGAAGGTTTCAGCTCCGCTTTTTCCAAACACCAGATAATTGTAATGACAACGACCGTACATGACCAGAGGAAACAGTTCTTCACTTGTGTTTAACAGTCTGTGTGTGTCTATCAAATTCTGTTTGGTTTCTTCTAGACTCGAATTTAGTTTTGAAAGAATTGATTCGTTGTAAGATGGTGTAAAATTTGTCTGGGGTTCTTTACTTAAAGTATATACCCCAAAGTTAAGACAAGACAAACTTCCAATCAGAAAGGCAATTATCACCGAAATAAAAATCAGAACTCCTGCACGGTAAGTGGTCATCACTTTCATGAAAGGCCTGCAAATACAAAAATAACGATCAATTGCTATCAATACCATTATAAGAGCCGAGAAAGAAATTGTACTCGTTGTCAAGAAATGAAACAGCTTGCATAATATATCACTTTCCATTTTAAATGTTTCCATTTCTATAGCAATGGTAGCTGGGATTGTAATTAAGCATGTAGTAAAATCGGTTCCTGCAAGAGTCAGGATAAAAATGGTCGACGTGTACTTTGATCGTGCCCGTGTAAATCCATAAAGGACCAATCCGTTCCCAATAACACCGATGAGTGAGAATGCACACATAATTCCAACTGCTATCTTAACATCAGTATCCACATTCGAATCCATTTTATTTCGAAGAATCAAGTGTCTTTCAGAATGAAATGTCAGATTTCATTTACCTGGAATAAGAAATGAAAGGTAAATATCTTCAATTCGAAGGTAACATTTACCAAATGGACACAATTTTTTTAGAATATGTCCATTATAATTTTGTATAATTTTTTGGTGGTTTTATCTCTATAAATTATACATCGTAAGAACATCGTTATTGGATAAAAAATGAACAAATTACATTTTTAAACGTTTTACATTCGGGGAATTTCCTGCCTATGAGGGGTAGTCAGGTTATAATACGGAAAGATTGTTGACGAAGTATATATGACGATAAGCTCCATGTGTAAAGACTCCCTCCTATACTCACAAATACAAAGAGCGGCCTAATTAGGGGTCGTAAAGAAAGCTAAATTTCCTGGTCCTTTCTGTTTTCAACCCCTATATCAGTGGTAATTTAAAATCGTTTGTACAATTGACTTTGCCACCCTTATTTCTTTCTTTTTGTAGAATCTTGAATATAATTAACTTGTTCTCGTCCTGGTCTACCTTAAATAAAAATTGCTCAATAGACGTAAAACTGTGAGTAGTAAATCGATCTATCTATCTTTAAAAAATATTTTGCAATAAAACAACTATGGCAATCAAATGTCAATTAAAAAGCACCACAAAAATTACATTTCCCTTTCTGACTCTTCTCATCAAGTTACTTCCTCACTTCAAACCTTTTCTACCTTTACAACAAAAGCATGGCGTATAATTTTTATCAATCAACAACTGTAGCATCTTTTAAAAAACGTCATTCAATCAAAGAAATTTTATTTTACTTTATTGAAATTTCCATATTGTGTTTATTCGTTTATAATTAAATTATAGTTTTTGCGTGGGATAATATGCAAGCAAAACATGAACCCGGTATAAGAAAGTTGAATCAATATGCTTGTCTTTCTACTTATGTCTGCGATACTGGTATTTCCTTTTTTTCCTTGTAACAGTTTTGCTTCCTGAAATTTTCAAAAGTTGATCGTGTAAAAACAAGGTACAAAATTAACACAAAAAAAAGATATCTGATTGACAAGTTTCATTTTAAAGCGTGAAAAATAATTTCTAAATCAACCATTGTGCGAATATTTTGCAATACTGCATCAAAAAATGTTAATTATTTTATAATTAACACCGAGTGGTATTTATTCATATACTATTTGCTCATTTTTTAAGATCCATATGAAAAAGGTAAGGAAGCGAAAACAGCGGCCTCTATGGATTAAACAGTATAAAAAAAAAAACTAAGATCAATGGTAGTTATTTGTAGGTTAACTTGTACCCTGGTGACCAAACATACATAAAGGCCATATTGCAATAAAGCATTGTTTTCATCTGCTTTTAATGCTCGCTTGGGGTTAAAGAAATAATTATTGATGCTATTTTGAGTGTAAATAATAGCACTAACTACTCATTTACACATTAGGTCGAATTAAAACTTGGAATTTAGTATTATTTTACATGTGTTAGGTAGTGGAAGCAGCAATTAAAACAGAATTTATCAATTTACACTGCATACAATCACTACTAAGTGACATTTTACAAGATAGATTTTTGTGTTAGGGAAATTGTAAACACGACACTTATGCTGAATTCTCGTTGCAAGCGATAATTTAATTATTTCAATGCCCATTAACAACTTTATACATTACGTAATTGCCCTAATATGGACGTTTGTACATGTTATAATGTCTCACACGACACCAATGTGTCACGAAACGAATCATACTAAAACGAACACTTTAGAGATAATACAGAGAGACCTGAGGAGAAAGTAGCGTTAAAAAACGAAATGGATTTGATGGTGAAATGAGCAATATTGATGAAACGACCCTCAGTAGTAAAAAAAATAGATGAAAGAAAGGAACACATATACAAAACAAATATGGGAATCAGCGAAAACGTTTACCTGTTCTAAGGTGATAATGTATGATTTTCAAAAATTCGTTTGCCATTCAAACTACATGTTATAGCTTTATGATAGCATAAACTATCGCGGTGGCTTTCGTAATCTTATATAATGCACAATTACGATTTTACCAATTATTCAATCTCATATTATGCAATAATACATTGCAAAATTTGAATTTACTTTTTTACAGAATTCGGTCGCATATTGTGGAATTTAAAAAAAAAAAAAATTCTCTGACTTCATAATTGATACTTCAAATACAAAAAAGCAATTTTGGGAAAGTGTCTTGATAAATAAATTTAATGCTAAGTCATATGACATTTCATGCTTTGAACATGCTATTTCGTCATGAATGCTCACAAGTTCCTTCAATTTGAAATCGACACTAATACATGTACATGTTATGAAATGCTTGATGTTTATTTAATCGTTTTTTGCACCCACCAAAAAAAGTGTTTTAGATATATCAAATTTGACAAATGACCGCCGTCTTTCCCGTCTTTTCCCGTTACCAAGCAGTCGTTCTTTCTAAGGTATGTAAATCAACCACGTCTTCCACGCAACAGACATACTGGAAGTAAAAATAAATTGGCCATTAAAAAGGCAAGCATCACAAATTAATGGTAAAATATTGCCCAGATTACATTGCGTCATGCAGACGTACGAAAATCATATCTTTTAACTTTCCACAATTTCAAGAAAATTTTGCGTTAAGGGTGCTTAGGCCTTTTGACACATCTGGCGTTGGTCCCTTCCTGTTTGTTTNTTTTTTTTTTTTTTTTTTTTTTTTGCTTTTTTTTGTTGTTCACCAAATGCATGGAATCAAGTTGCATCTACACAGCGATGATATTTCCTTTGCAAATTAAGAGCAGAATGGCATTTAACACAATTATAGAAAAACATTCGATAAATAAGTTAAATCGGATCAAAATGTCCTCATTTCATACGTCAAGTTAACTTAGCTAACTACGCTGACGGTTTCTTTTTACTGTGTTGTTATCGATAGTTAAACCATTCACACCCCAAAGTTATGGTTTACCATTTCGCTGACCATGATAAACGGTATCGAATAAGTCATTAATTGCAAGCATGACCCACAGAAAAGTAATCAAGGCTTCCCACCGCTTTAAAACTGGGCAAAATGAATCAGTTTTCAAATCTCCGACAACAGATCTGCCGGGCACATCCCTAGTTGGAGGATAGGGGAATGCCCTGTCTACAAGATAATCGGTTCATAACTTCACGGACAAACGTCATGCTCCTTGCAATAAGAAAACCTTCTTATAAACCTCTAAAGAGAGCAGACGAACTGAGTGTCGTATAGAAGGCTGAATTCCTTGCCCCAATTCCAGTTCACCCCCTTCCAATGGCAATCAAGACTCATCCCCCCCCTCCGGTAGTACCTTCCAATTTTATTTCTTTCTACTTTAACTTACATTTGTTTGAATTGATTAACTTGTTCTCGATCTCATACAGCTGATGTATTGCTCACTGCACGTTTACATGTAACTCTAACAAGTCAATCAATCAATCACTGCTTTAAAGGGATTGTTTTTGTTCTGACTTAGTGCCATTCAAAGAAGTGACCTCAGCCAGCTTTAAAAACGAATTTAACAATCATAATGACTACATGTAACATGCCATACAAAAACTAACTCGACTTAAAGAGTCAAGGGCAAACACTATTTGTTACATCATGTAAGTCAGAATTGCGTCATCAGAATTTACTGGTGTGTGTTTTGAGGAAAGTGCTCAAGTATGAGGAGGATTAAATAATGTATAAATGTTATGTTTCGAATTTTAGTAATAACCTCGGGTTTTAAGCATTCAAACAGTAGTACGGCATGATATTATGTACTTGAATATCGTTTTTGTATCTAAATACATTGATATTGAAAAATACAAATTGAAAACGCAAGTCCTGTATCATATAATAAAGCTTTACTGTAAAATAAACATTATAAATACTTATTGTTCCAAGTTGTAGCTGAAATTATTTATTTATTTTACACATTATGAAAACATTATTCAGAGTGTATTTTAAAAATAAATGTTTTTTTTCAACAATTTTCAATAATACTGAAAGCCTTATTTTATTAAAAGTAAGCTTACCGTTCGATTTTAAACCGAAGTCCGTTTTAAACAACACTTGTGAAATATTACTCAATGTTACGCCTCTGATTTGTTTCATTCAAATGAGCGGAACGTTTGTTAATGCTTGATTTTATCACATCAACCGTGCTTTAATAGATAATAAGCGATTTACACGTTAGAGAGGCGTTGATGGTATATAGTATTGAATTGATTAGACGTCGAACAGTTTGACTGCTATTTCACTACAAAACAATGTAATCGCTTAATGCTGTCAATATACGTTAATCCTTTTGAGACATAACAAGCCATTTTAGAATTCCCAGTCTTAGCGTTGTCCAATTCGATTACCAATGTCACTGTATGCAGAAAGCTTGATTTAAACTTTGTATAAATCAGCAAAACACTGATATCCGATTTGTTTGAATTTGAATAATAATATCTGTAAAAGAACGCCAAAGCTCAGACGTCAGGGAATATATCGGATGAATTGATATAACATAAAATTGGCATTGGAAATATAATATCTGTCAGAAATTTACAATTCTACATTTCATCTTTATTGTGCCTATGAGAGAAGACGGTTGAATACTGTCACGTTGTATCTAAATTGTACAAGTTATTGTTGTAGAACAAATTTAAAGTGCATCAGTTTTTATTTTGTCAGACTGTTTGCTTTAGTTTGTGGGTGTTCATTGATTCAATACATTTAAAACATAAATTTAGAAAAATCCACGTGTAGAATTTTAATAAATCTAAGAGTACCAACCGAATCTACATATGGTGGTTACATACATGTATATTCTCTCAGGGAGAGTTTTAAAATTTCAAAATTCTTTTATTCTGTAATTTCTGGAAGAGCAATGTCACTGTAAAGGCACGATAATGTATAACAGAACTTTTATGTTTAATTTTGACACTGGGTGCATGCAATGGAAAATATATGCGGTTTAAAAAAATATGCTTATTATTATAATCGTCAAGCATCATACATGTATAACACCTAATGTGTTCCAAAATGAACAAGGACAAGGAGCCTGTATCGTTCACCTGGCTTTCAGTTGCCACGATCAAGCTAACATTGTCAGTTATACAGTTGATCTTCAGTCTCTCAAACTTTGGTAGCTCGTCAAAAATCACACATCTTGAACTGTATTTAAAGTCTGATAATGTTTTCCTATATTGCTTTGTTGGGCTTTTTTTTTTTACAAAAAAACATTCTTTCTAAGGACCACCTTCAACACCAGTTTTGAAGTCGAGACATCATTTTGTAAATGGTCGTCAATGAACAATTTTCAACATCGGTTTTGAAGTCGCAACATCAATATCTATTTGGAAACCAAATATCATTGAAATCGGAAAATGTTGAATTTTCCGCCTTTTTTGGTGGCAATTTTGAAAATGGCGGTCAACGAACAATTTTCAACACCCGCTTTGAAGTTGCAACATCGATATCTGTTTGGAAACCATATTTCATTGAAATCGGACAATGTTGAATTTTCCCGCCTTTTTTGGCAGCCATTTGAAAATGGCAGTCAACAAACAATTTTCAACATCGGTTTTGAAGTAGTGACATCAATTCCCACTTGAATACCAAATTTCATTGAAATCGAACAATGTTGAATTTTCCCGCCTTTTTTGGTGGCCATTTTGAAAATGGCGGTCAACGAATAATTTTTAACATCAGTTTTGAAGTTGTGACATCAATACCTTTTTGGAAACCAAATATCATTAAATCGGACAATGATGAATTTTCCCGCCTTTTTTTGGCGGCCTTTTGAAAATGGCGGTCAACGAACAATTTTCAACACCAGTTTTGAAATCGCTACATCATTATCTATTTGGAAATCAAATTTCATTAAAATCGAACAATGTTGAATTTTCCAGCCTTTTTTGGCGGCCATTTTGAAAATGTTGGTCAACAAACAATTTTAAACACCAGTTTTCAAATCCACAGAGCATGGCAAACATTTTATCAATTACACTTAACCTTCATCTTCTATAGTTTTGGAAATAAAAGACGAAAAATATGAAAATTTTGAAAATTCCATGAAAAAAGGGCAATTACTCCTACACATAGTTTTGGATTTTCTTCAGAAATTCAAGGTTGGTAGATCTTGATATGCTGAACCTTTTTGCAATAAACACTTGACCTCTATCTGTTACACTTTTTGAAATAAAAAATTAAATATGCACAAATTTTGAAAATTTTACGGAAAAGGGCAATAACTCCAAGACAGGTTTTCAGATTTTCTTCAAAATTGCAGGGCAGGTAGATCTTGCTATGCTGATCACTTTTACACGATGTCAGATTTTTGATATCTGTAACGGTTTTCGAGTTATTGGCCAAAAACTGTAATTTACCTCTATGTTCTATTTTTAGCAACGGCGGCCATAATGTTTGACCTACCGCCTAATCGAACACAATTTTGAGAAGCCATACTCTGGTGATGTTTCAGGCTAAGTTTGGTTACATTTGGCCCAGTGGTTTCAGAGAAGAAGATTTTTGAAATTGTTGACAGACATACAGACGGGCGGACGGACAAACGATGGAAGTATAGTGATGGCAAAAGCTCACGTGGCCTTTTAGGCCAGGTGAGCCAAAAAAACTTCGAATCTCAAAAAGTATTCCAAATAAAACATTATTTTTTCTAACCTTAGGTTTTTAAAGACGAAAATACACACAAATTTAAACGCTTCAGGCTAGCACTCGAGGTTTCATCACGATTATTATTATAATTTATTATAGTAAGTGAGAACCGAACCGTTAATCAAAAAAAAGAACAATACAAATATTATTATATTATTATTTAATTACAAATTAGAGAAGTTCATTTGCTTTTGCTCTCCTCCCGGATACAAATTAGTACTCAGCCTAAAGTTTTCAGCTGACAACCCTATAGAAGGTTTTCTTATTCATTGGTCCGTCCATTACATCCTTCGTTATTCCAAATCTGTTTATTTAATTTGTAACAAGAATATCCAAGGAAATGTGTATTAACAGGTACTGTACTTAGATGCAACCATGTATCAAATTTATTTTGTGCAAAACTGGAATACATTATATTTGCTGGACGCCAATATATTTGATGTAATTACATTTTTATTACACAAAATGGAAAATTGCAACGCTTGCATAATCTGGATTTCAAAGCAAATTGACATTGTTGCTCTATAATTCAATAAAATGTTGAAGTTGACGACAGAGAGAAATATCTTGGGAGAAATATAACAATTTCTAAAGAGAACAAAAAAGCAGAATAGTTTGTCATGTCTGGGTAAAACCCATTAAGTTGCCACAATCAGCAAAGAACTCACTGATTATACATTAAAGGCCTGTACAACCTGTCTTCTAAATTTTTCATTGTATTTCGGATGTAATCATCCATGTAATATATCATGTTAACTCAGACACTTTCATGCATATGTAAATTACTGAATATTTATGCTTCAAGCAAATTTCCTCAACTCTTTCTTAAATATTCCCTATACATGTTAAACACGTTAAGAAAACGGAAACGTGTCTCAATTCAACTATTTCTTTAAGGCAGACGTGATGTCATCAAAGGTATGACAATCCCTTCCATGCCGACCCCATCTCCCCATCTAAGGTATGACAAGCCCTTCCAGTGCGACCCCATCTCCCTGTCTAAGGTATGACAAGCCCTTCCAGTGCGACCCCATCTCCCTGTCTTAAGGTATGACAAGCCCTTCCAGTGCGACACCATCCCCCCATCTGAGGTATGACAAGCCCTTCCAGTCGACCCAAACTCCCCATTAATATATACATCAAAACGGTAACATAACTAAAGTTGATTTAGTGTCTACAGATGTATTTTCGACATCTTTAGTGCAGTTCAATCAAAATGTTTGCAAGTCCATAAACTGAAATAAGTGTATATAGCTTCTATCATGGAAATGAGAACGGAAGTTATTAAATTACAAAAATTACACATAAGATGTCCCATTGTTTCAAGCCTTTGACAGATTATGGCACGAAGGCCTTTTACAGAGTGTGGCACGAAGGCCTTTTACTTAAAATAAAAGCCTATGGTATTAATTGCAATCTTCTTAAATGGTTTCAAATTTATATATCTAATAGACAGCAAAGTGTATTTATTAATAACACTCATTCTCCCTTAAAACCAGTTACTGTTGGAGTTCCTCAGGGATCGGTATTAAGCCCTTTGCTTTTCCTACTGTATGTTAACGATATAGCAGATGATCTCATTACCTTAGCTAGATTATTTGCAGATGACTTTCACTCTCCTACGCCAGTCTTAGTCCTTACACTCTTGAAGATGTCACGAACAGCGACTTAGAAACTATATCTGACTGGTCAAATAGACTAAAGCAATGATTTTCTCCAATTATCCAATACCTGATGATATTATTTTTAATTTTCAAGACGAACAAGTAGAATTTGTCCCCTTCCATA
>MJUU01015921.1:42038-65174 GCA_002080025.1 Modiolus philippinarum | reverse complement strand
CACTAGATTAAGGAACATGTGTAGTTCCTTAAACGCTGATCTTTATCGTGTTAATATAGTTCCTAATCCAGCTTGTCCCTGCGGTCACCCCTACGAAGATGCCATACATTACTTTTTTGAATATTGTTTTAATGAAGAAGATAGGTTTGTTTTATTTAATAAATTGAGACATTTTGACATATCTGTTGAATTGCTATTGGCTGGTGACAGTAATCTGACATATGCCCAGAACATTGAAATTTTCATAAATGTTCATTCTTTTATAAGAGCAACACACCGATTCAATATGTTATAAAAGTATTTTATGTTTTAGCAGTTTTCACCACTCCCCTCCAATTAGTTGTTTTATTTGGCTCTTTCCTTATTTGATTAATTGATTATTATTTTGCTTTCTTTCTTATCATTTTTTTCTTATTTTGAATTTTTCTTTCATTTGAAACCATTTATAAATAATTATATATATATATTTACTGTTGTAACATTATGTAAAAGTCGTCATTTTGATTATTGTTTTCTGTATATAATTTTCTAAGGGAGAGGACGTTTCTAATGTTTTGATAACTTGTGTCCGATCCCTTTTGCATCTTTTTGTGCAAATAACATATGTTTAATATAATATATTGTTTCTGGTTTGCTAACTGAGAGAAGTCCTTTCCCAATGTTTCATAGTTCTGGTTTGTATGAAATACGATCATTTACAAATGCCATCTCCTGAATAGACCTTTTACGCTTAAAACATGATAAGTCATTTATGAAAATGTCGACTGTATGGCCTCAGCAAAAGTATGGGAGACACTACAAGATACGGCTTCTCTGGAAATTAAACATGTCAATCGTATGGTACATGCTCTGCGAATCTGTTGTTTAATTTGTCACATTTCCTGATGATCATATAACATGATTCAATAACGCTGATCTAATTGCACATTTGTTACAATATAACCCTTATATTATGTCATAGATAATCCTCATTACCCACCAAAGATTTTTCCCGGATATGTAATTTAATTTAATGAGTTTAGTGACAGATTTGATATATCGTTTCCAGAGAAAGTCACTGACTATTTAGCAAGGTTCATGAGAACTTTTGTTTTACTTGAAGTTATATAAAAATACAATAAGTTGGATAAGAAATGCAACGACTTTGCGATACGCACGATCAATTTAATCTTTGATCGCATGCCACAAGCGACAAAATATAAATCTAACTTTCGAAGTTATCTGGTCTGATCATTTTCATATAATAAAAAAGTCATAGGATGTTTAAATCAACTGCGCTTGCAAAACAGAACTATTTTGATTACAGCTAAAGTCATGTACTTGAGTGAAAGCCTTAGTCAATACTTTCCTTTCATATACGTATACTTGTATGGGTATTTGTCCATTTATATCTCGATTTTAAAAAAATGCTGTCTCATTTGATATTAAACCTTACAGAGAAAAGTTATTTTACATATACATGCAGTAATCTCGCAAAAGTGTTATACTTAAGAATTGAAATATGAAACTTCAAAATAATGCATTCAATTCTTATAATTACATTTTAAACCCGAAATATAAAAAGCAACTTTATTTACAGGGAAGTACATCATGTACATTGGGATTCTATTTTTACAAATCAATCCGCCACGTGAACACGTGGTCAAATGTGTTTCATGGGAATTGCAACTTCACATTGNTTCACCTATCAAACTGACGGAATTCAAATGAATATTCATGAAATGTAATTATTATCAAAATAAACATGATTGTGCCTCCACTACTGATAACATTCGGCTAAGTCTGTCTCCGCAAGGATTTGTATACAAATTCTTGATCTCAGATTACAAGTAGAAAGAAACAAGTTTGATATAATATAGTGAGATTTTCTTCGTAATGTCTAATATAATTACGTCCAAACAACAATTTTTGAGAGTGAATATCGCTCCATCGTGTATGTCAAGTCCACTTACTTTCCTTTTTGAAAACGACCGTTTAAGCATTTTCTTGGCTTGAGCATATTCTGTCTAAATTGAAACTTTTGTTTTTAAACATTTTAATCTATTCCGATCAAATGGCAGACATGATTTAAGAACAGAAAAAAATATTCTTAACTGTACGAAACACTAGATTGAAGTATATCTCGCATACTTGATTAGAAGAATTCAGCTCTTTTTTGCCAAAAAAGAGACGAATAGTATTTTCTACTTAAGGTAAAAACTATAACAAGGCAAAACAAGAAAACTATAGGAACATTTATTGAAATTATCTGTATAAACCGTAATGGCACAGATATGTTCAGTCTTTCTTCATCAAGCACGTTTTTGAGTATATAATAAATTAAAGAGACTTATACTCTGTAAAACACAAACACAAACACACCTAATCATTATTTTAATATCATCCTGCATAGTTCTCTTTTTGTCCTTTTTTCTTCTAAGATGCCATAGTGACTCCGAATAACATGAATATTGATAAATGTCTTAAATTAACATACTCAACTGTAATTATATTGGAGAAAACTTGTATAAGTTGGCATAACTTAATACGGGACTTTTGAGACGTGTTCACTCCGGAAGATTTTTTTGTGTATTATACGGAAAAAATCAATACATCAAATCACTAATTTATGAACTGTTGAGCTAAGGGTGATTTCTATGTAACCCATTTGTAGCGCCTCAGGTTAATTGTTTTTCGTCAATTAAAATTTAATTAGAGAATTGTCATGTAGGACAAATTATAAGTACACTCTATTTCATAGATAGTTTGTTTATAGGTGGTATATGGTGAAACAACGGCAGTAGAATACCGAAGGAACAAAGGGGTGAAATTCACAAAAATCGAAGTCCAAAGACAGGGCAAAAACGAGAACACAGAAAACAATGACGTTAGACACAAAAACAATGACGCCAGACAGACACAAAGCACAGAACCAGAAACCACAACATTCAGAACAAAGGCACTCACAGTGTCAACTCCAGTGAAACTGAGAGTGACATCAGGTGCTCCGGAAGGGTAAGCATGTCCTGCTCTGTTAACAGCACCCGTCACACTGTGAGTGATTCAATCCGGGAAAATGTCAAAGTCGGTAGTCAAATCCGGGAAGACGTGAATCTAGCTGAAAATGTCCACTTTCATTTGGGATACTGACATGTCATATCTTTCAATGATGCTATGGTGACGGCCATAGAATTTCTTGAGGGATGAAATTAACAAAGGTTGAACAAATCCCTGACTAAGCAGCTTTTGGGACAGTGTTTTTGCTCTGTTAAAAAATTCACTGTACAAACTACAAGCTCGACAGTAACGAATCAACTGTGAAATCTACACTCCATAGGCTGGAGAGGTAGGTATATTGCTGCTAAGAAAGGGAAAGTTCACAATGGGGAAATTAAAATCATCACGCTTGTCATATAGCTTAGATTTCAAACGTCCATCTTCGTCAATATACAATAAAAGATCTAAGTACGAAGCAGAAGTAGGTGTTTCAGTTGTTTCTTCAATTTCAAGCCCATTTGGATAGATCTGATGTAAATAATCCTTAAATTTAGGATTATTAAGAGAAAGCACATCGTCTATGTAGCGGAAGCTGAAATTAAAGGACTGGGCTAAATGTTTTTGTTTTCTTTGAATAAGCCCTTGTAAAAACTTGGCCTCGTATGAGTAAAGGAAAAGGTCAGCTAAAAGGTGAATGAAAGGATATGGAGTAAATGCACATGAGACAAAGTCTCTACAAGTACATGGTAAAACAAGCAAAGGAACAATGTTTTTATTGTTGTTCTTCATATATATTTATTTCAATAGGACAGGAATCCAGTTATCCCTCTTACTGGTATTTGAGGAGATCGTTCCGCCTTCAATTACACGCGGATCCTTTTTTTAATTTGTCAGCAGAATTAAGGTAAATCAAATCAAATCCGCTTTTCTCTTTGGCCTATGTAATCACAAAATAACTTGTCACATTGTAATATCGCGCTTTATATTTGTCATCTTGTTTGAATACACAATTTTGATTATTTAGTATGTTTGTTTTAAAGTAGCCCAAGTCTTTCTGTTAATTAGCCAAGTGAAAGCAATCATGTCAATTCGGTGATAACTACGAAATTAATATAAACATGTTATAAGTACCAATGAACAATTGCATACAGACGTTACATCGCCTATTTTTTTTAATTATAATATTTTAAGTACAAGATTCAGTGAACGTGGTCGCAGGCTTGCATATTTATGAAAGCTTTAGTTAAATGCAATAAAAATAGAAGCCTTATTCACATAAGAATACGAAACAGTCAATGGTTTGCTCCAATATAATGAACCGAATACAAAAGAAGATTCTATAAAATAAAACTGTTACAGCACTTTTCAAAACGTTATGCCTGTTTTGTTTCTATCAGGAAATTAATTCGTCTGTGACATGATGAGAAAAGATAATTTGAAAAATTGTCTAAAATAAGAAAGAAAATGAAATATAATAAAAAGATGATGAATCGCATTCATTTGGACTGTCGCCAGGATTCTGTGTCCGTGACAACAGCCGTTCACTATATGACATTTCTGATTTACGTTCCGTGCAACGGTGGAATACATTTAGTGTCATGTATCAGCTAGCAGTCTACCATAATTAGATTCAAACGTCGTACGCTCCATTTCCCGGAAAGGACTACGATTATTACAGTACAACTAACTACTTTATAATTTGTCACCAGGATCCCCTAGTGTTGGTGTAATTTGATCTTTATGTAGCGATTATACGAAAGTTATTACATGTACGCTATAAAGTATTACCTTACCATAGTCATAGAATTGATTAAAAATCTTCATTTTCGCGTGATCGTCGTAAAGAGTTATTAGACGGACATAAAATGAATGATTTTTCTTGAATTAGCTATCGTAATGTAGTCTAACCTTTTCACATGTGAAATCATACGTTATACGATAGAAATATATCGTTATTCAATGTTATTGCAGCAAATATAAAGATTCAGTTTTGTATTTACTCATTGTATGTAACTAAACATATTTTCCTTGATTTAAAAATTCAGCTTTAAAATGATAGATATGGCTAAATCAAACTGTCGTGTGTTTTATTTGTGTTATTTAAATGTTATTTAAGTGTTTGTTTAGTCCTCCATGTTTTTAACTTGTGATTTATAGAATATCGAACCAAAATGTTGCATAACCACAAAGCGCCTACGACGTGAACATAGACAAGTCTTTAAATGGGGGTAATAACAAACTTAGTGAGTTGCCAAGAGCCAAAGTCCATAAGACAAAAAGTGTGGGAAACTCTAAGTTAATTACTACAACGTTGCATCCTGTTTTTTAAGAAAAAAATGGGGATTGTCACTCGATGTGAAACTGCTAAAAGATCCAAAAAATAATTACAACAATGTATAACCATATAAAATTCTGCGTTTTCAAACAGAAATCGTGTTTATTGTAGTCGGCCGCGTCGGGCGATTCTAGAATATGGACATAAAAAACTTACCATTGTTATTTGAAAAAAGAAAAGGGTTTTTGATTTACCTAAACTTGTTATAATTTATATGGAGTTACATTCTTTGATTTCCCGATCTGCTGTCATTAAGTGTAAATCACAGATTTCCGGACGCAGTTGTTTTTTGTTTGTTTGTTATTTTTTTTTATTGTTGTCTTTTTTGTTTTGTTTTTGGTTGGGAACAACTAGTTTTCTCAGGCATGGAAGTAAATTAGCGCATATCCTCAGGATATGTTAGCCAGCAGAGGTATTACCCAAGTGGAAAATAAAACTACAGACCGAAGTTAATAGAAACAAGGATATGTGTTCCTTATTTACAGTTGGGCAGGAAGTATTTAAGGGAAGTAATATCAAAATTAAAGAACGGAATTGTAAAAAGTCCATTCGACAAAAAGACAAAGGAGATGGAAACCACCGGAAAAATTATCGACCGCAATGGTCCTGACTTGGTACTGGTATTTCATATGAAATGGTGTGTTTAATTTCATATTAATAATAAGACGGATCTACATTTATTCAACCCGAAGCAAATTATGAAGAGATCATTCAACTGCCTTTCTTATTGTGCAGTGACATATATTCGGCCTATTTTGCATTATGAAATTGTAATAAAATAACACATAGCTATTTTATTTCATTTTTTGTATTTAATTGCCTTATTACCAATTGGTCAAAGCTTCTGCTGAAAGACCGCATTTCCAGTCCAGTAAGTTAGTGCCCCAAAAATAGGTTTGAAAAATAACAAAATGTAAATTCAAGAAGTTTGCACTGAAGATACAAAAATTACTGAAATGGCATCTATAGAAGAAGACATTTACCACAGTTTCAGTTTCATTTGTGTTTAAATTAAAATTAACAGCCATTATAGAATAAATAAGAATGCATTTACATGTTAATAAGAATCCAGTTATATGATTTGACTGAGAGGTTATTCTGGGGGTTACAACAAAATTACCAAATAGAACTGTCGACAGCTGAAATCCAAAGGGCAAAAGGTCAAAACAGTTAAAAAAACAACCGGAGAATTGGCAGCCACAATGGTACTGACTTCGTACAAGCATTTAAAACAAAAGATGGGTTAACCCGGTTTTAAGAGGCACCAAATCAACCCTTCAATTCCGGTAGTGTACGCAAGCAATAGCAATAGCAATTGCTAGTCAAAGGTCTTAGACAATGAAAGAAATGTTCATCTCAGTACTAAGTAAATAATGAATCTTGATCAAGATTTTTCATAATGGAATAACATATTTCAGATTAAAGACATTAAAATAAGGTATGACAAGTTTTACAATGACACAACAAACATACCACGTGAAACATACTGACTAACAGAGTTGTATCCTCTATATGTTTTTTGAAAAAACGAAATGCAAGCTATAGGAAATGATACTAGTATAAATAAGTTACAAGAAAATATGTTTTGCAGAAGAAACACTTCAATTTATTGATGTTTTTTAACAAATGACAACTATTTACATACAATGTAGGTAGTTCGGAGTTAAGTTAATAATTGCACAGATATATTGATGACCCTGCTGAGCGTATGACATTTTGTATTCTCTCTATAAGATGGAGTTCGCTGTGATAATCATTATTTCTGATTTACAGATAGACACATATTCTGACAATGTACTCTTTTGTCAACAGACTGAACAGTAAGATTTTTCCCTACAATACCTACCCAATGGAGATCCATGTAATATGCGAGCCACTTGCACTATAAAAGTTGAAAGTACATGTACCTCTGCATGCTAATCCCATCTTTCGTTTATAAGAAGTAAAAAGTTTACATACGCATCGTTTGAACTTGAATGTGGTTTCTTAGTAAGGTATTTGTATCAGTGAGACACATTTGATGCGCCTGCAAAATACTCATTTAGGGTCCCACAAGATACACACCGAAATCAAAATAGAAACAAAAAAGAGGAAATTTCAATGCGTATATAAATGACCTATTTAAATATAGTACCATCTTGAATGGCCTAGAAAGAAAAAATGTTTCCACTGTTTATAGTATATCCCATAAATAAGTGTTTTGAATTCATATCATATCCAATGATTAACTTGTCTGTTATATCAATGTTATAGGAATTTTAAATTATCATCTGGCATCATATTGTACTAGCATTTGACATTTTGTCATGAAACCTGTGGTGTTAGAAACATTTCCATTATATATGGCCTAAATGCACTGTTTGGTGTAATAATAAGTAAATCGGACAAATCAGCTGATGATGCTGCAAGCTGTAAGACATGTCTTGTATGGATCAATTTTCTGCTTTGTTGTTCTGATGGAATTAATTCTAATATCATTCAACGTACTGCATCTTTTGTTGTATGATGCTCCTCCTGAGAGAGCCCGAAGCCGTCTTGAAGTGAAAAAGAGCTTAACTTGCAGTAACGATGAAAAATTCATACTGAATGGTCTGACCACGTGAACGACAATAACGTTTGTACTGTTATCACGCAAAAACAAGACTTTTTCGATAATCACTAAAAGGAGTGGAAATGTTTGCGATGTAGAAACAACGGCAGTAGAATACCGAAGAAACAAAGGAGTGATATTTACAAAAATCGAAGCCAAAAGACATGGCCAAAACGTAGACACGGAAAACAATGACGTTAGACAGCCACAAAGCACAGAAATAAAAAAAAAGGCATTCAAAACCAGGCCACTCACAGTATGAACTCCTATGAAACTGAGAGTGCCATCATGTACTCTGGAAGGACATAATACTAGTACCTCTGTATCGTACGAAAATCGTTTCTCGATCACTCGTTTTACCATTCTAGCAGTTGTTTCTAGTTTTAGGTTTTTTGTGCCAGGCTGCTCCCTAGTTTATTGCTATAGAGCCAAAACACTAGACCCGTTACCTGTTTATCTCTTTATTCATATTTTTTTTTCTTTTCATTGTAGCATAATATACCATTTTTATTTTGTTCATACATAAAAAAATGCCGAAATTACTGTTAATTTATTTTTTGCATATGCGCATTTCCACAACTTATGTCTCATCAGTGCAGATCATAACCAAAATATTTGGAAGTCCATTAACCGAAAAACACTTTAAAGCTGATAGAGAACAAATAACCAATATGTTGATTTGTTACCATTGCACAAAATTTGTTATATATATATATATATATATATATATGTATCCGTATAGAATAAAACATAACCAGAGTTGTTTATCTGTATTTACACTAGCGCTTTCATGTTTACAAACAATCTTCAGGTGTGTACAGACATGAGNATAAACAATAAAGGGATATATCATTAGTTTTTGTTTAAAATGGGTTTAAACTTTCTAATAAAGTTCTTCTCTTTAATTTCCCTTAAAATGTCTTCTGAATTGTGCATTTTGTAAAAAGGAAATATCTCTCCCCTTCATGCACGTAACGTCACTATAACGTTACTAAGATACAGTAACTATACTCATGTCTGTACACACCTGAAGATTGTTTGTAAACATGAAAGCGCTAGTGTAAATACAGATAAACAACTCTGGTTATGTTTTATTCTATACGGATACATATATAAACTGTATGCAAGTATATCATTCGGACGAATATATATATATATATACTTTTTTTATTTTCATAAATTATAGTTTCCTTTTCTGGAGAATGGTTTTTATAGAGCAGAGTGTTTGTCGTATGCATCTTCGATATCTTGTCTCCATGGATTGTTGCATTTCTGTGCAAAATACTTTGATGATACAAATAAAAAATCAATCCATTTTATAATTGTTTCCAATTATAACATATTTACCTTCTTATCTCCTTTTAAAAGGATGTGAGGGCATATACGTTATACAGCTTATACATACTGTGATTAATATAACGGAAACAAAAAACGAAGTTAATTTGAAAGTCTGAGGACTGATTAATTATTTGTCATAAACATACAGGTAAATGAAGCGATTTTAGCAAATGAAACGTAATAAAGTGTTATTAATAAGAATTCGGTGGAAAACAGATCTGAAGTAATGAGATTTTTATATCATTCGTCTGGAGGCAACAGATAATATTAACTTTTCTGAATATGTTCTGAATGCTTGTATTGATATTCTCAATCTTTGATCACATCTTATGGCTTTGGGCAAATAACCGTTGCTTTGATAACATCGATATTCAAAGGGACATTACAAAGACATTCTTTTAAGTGATCGCAGTGCAAAAGAAAACTTTGGAAGAAAATATTTATGTATTAAGTCTAATCAAACAGCCTCAACATACGATTGTTACTTTAATCAAGTTTAATAACAAATTTACCGATCAGAATAATCAATATCCAAAACCCGAAAAACAAAAACAACAAAAAAAACCACAGGAAACAATGTATACTTCAATGGTCCTGTCTTGATACGGTCGTATGAAAAAAAACAAATTGTTGGTTAATGAACACATAAAGGGGATATGGAGTGAATGTACATGGGACAAAATCCCTATATATACATGGTAAACTTCGATTAAGTCGACTTAAGTCGATTTTGTGTCGCACAAAACAATGAGATCTAGCTATGACTTGAGTAAACATACATCGATTTTTTTCCTACACGACACTACAGATAGAACAGGGAAGGTACATGCACAAGATAGTAGATATTCAATGTAGATCATGCATCAATGTCAATAAACCGTTTGTAGATAATATACTAACATCCTTCAAAGCCGATGAAATCCGATTTACAATAATGGCTTATCTGGTACTTGTCTTAGCTGACAGGAAATATAATTAAACTGGACATTTGTTTTGTTTTGCCTCATCTCTTTAATATTATTACTATACTAATGGGAAACTTGTCAGATAGTTACCATCGGTTATAGTTTATTACTTTTATAAAATAAGACTTTCTTATATAATATTGAACAAAAACTGGAGATCAAATGTAATGGGGATGACCAGTAACTACACAAAAGAACAACACTGTACTTGTTTCACTGACTTGCAAAGTATTGATTATAAAGTGATGAAACATATCTTTTCTGGATACTTGCCTCCAATACTAGTACTCTAAATCTTCTTGTTAAGACAGACAGAACAACATGGATTGTATTGGTGCTATTTAATTATAAAGCAAGGAAGTGTATGTTTTACACTGTGCGTTGATGTTAGTATAATGCCCTTGTTATAAGGAAAGTCCATCATTGTAGTATATAAAGTGACATAGTTAAGATAAGTGTGTCTTGAATTTGCTTACCGCGATACTAAGAAATGTGGTTTAATATTCAATTCCGTTTTCAAGAAGTGTAACTGTGGATAAAAAGGATGGCATGCCCTGTGTAAGGTTTAAATTTGATTGAGTTTTCTTACTTCTTAGTTATTGTATTTGTATCTGTAAGACACATACAATGTATGATGCTTTAGCAAAATACACATGATAAATATTGAGCCCTCAGTAACATAAACGTAAAAGCAAGCCAATATTGCTAATTTAAACAGTTTGGAAACATCAACAAAAATAAACATTCTTACCACATATATACTTTTTTTGCACTGATTATGCGGTTTCAACAGTGATTGCTGTTGAGTTTGTGCCGGTCACTACTGCAATGGAAAGGGAGGTAAGTCAGCCAATAAACTGGTTTAACCTAAAATTTTATTTTTTAAATCAAACCAGTACCATTTCTGAAGACAATTTTACTGCCTTGTTTTTCGGCTCTTGACAGTTCTGTTCGGTAATTTTGTAATAATTCTCATTTATGCACAAATGATCTTCAAAATCGAAGCTTCCTACCCTAAAGACAATATGGGTAATTGCACAAGCAAACCCTGTCCCCACACGACGGACAACAGGATAGAGAGAAGAACATACGATAATTTTATTTTCGGTGCGGAAGGCATTCAAGAGCTAACAGATGAATGGCAATCAAATTAGGAAATAAGGATACCCCATAGTGTTTGAAAGTTTTAGTTTATAGGAACTTTTCAAAGAAAGTGAGACCCGAATCGTTAGTCATACGAACGAATAATCCATGGACAATGGCGACATCGGAAACACTAAGAAACAACGACACCACATGAGTACAGGACAAAAAAGAAAAATGAAGACAAACATACAGATTAACAACACGGATCCAAATAAAACCATGGATGAGATCAGGTGTGTCGGTAGAGTAATCATGTCCTATTAAGACACCCGCCATGTTGAACATGTCAATTCCAGTGAAAAGAAAAATGTAAAGGGAATGATTTGTTGTCATCTGGGACACATATATCCCATAGCGATCCACAAGATCGCGACGTCAACCGTAAAATTTCGGTAGTGATGACTTCAAAATCACAATTGCAGGGAGCTAAATTGTCATGCAATGTACATCTTGACCTGCATATATAACATTTGGTTGCACTTCGATATAACATTTACACCAATAGGTCATGAAACGTTTTGAAGAGAAAATGATAAGGTTGCTTACATTATTGATAGAAATGTAAAGGGTTGTATTAATCATAAATATGAAACATCTGCTGTAACTTTTGACCGCAAAAACGTTGAAATTTACATTCTCATAATTCCAAATGTAACTGTAACGTTCATTTCCATTTGTCAACGTCATGAACAGCAAACGGGAATATTTTTCGATATTTCCGTTTGCCCGTTAATCCGCTCCGCAAAAATATAGTGCAGCAAATAAAGGATGTCGTTTACATGGATCACGCTGTTTTAGACGTACAAAATTGGAATTATAAGGATGGAACACTGATTTTTAGGAAATTATGTATGAATAAACTCCGACAGCTCACTCACAAACTTTACATAAATCCTGCTCATATATATAAATGATATACCTGACCGTTCAAATCCTCATTCCCCTCAACTCCTTTTGTACAACGTCCTACGCATTTTTTTTTCATTATTTATTTTTTCTGATTTTTTTTATTCTCTTAGCGTTTTTATTGTTAGAAATGAATATTGTATGAAAGGATATGGAGTAAATGAACATGAGACCACAACCCAAAGGTTAACTACAACTTCAATAATTTAAATTAGCTGTATGGCCATGCATAAATAGCTAATACATTGATATCGAATATATGCTATTTTATTTATACCAAGCTTTTCTATATAATATTGATGAAACTGATAACCGTTATTAACGTCATCCGAATCATTTTACCTTATAATATTATTGTTTTAATTAAAGGCTTTGAAATGTATACAAACTATACTGAAACAATAGATATATCGGCAAACAAATCGCAAAGCTGTACTATATAACAAAGTACCGAAGTTACTGTACATTTACTTTCTGCATTTGGCCATTTCGACAACTAATGTCTCATCAGTGCAGATAAAATAGTTGACATTCTTATACAATATCTGATCTTGTGAATACAACAGCTTTACGAATTCATTCAAAATTAACAGGATATCTCAAAAATTTATATTATTATGGAACCTCCGTAATAATGTTGAATGAGTGCAATAATCTAATTGAGTTACATCAAACGTATTTAGTTTAAACAACGCCTTTTTACAAAGGAACTTACCGTACACGTGTATCTTAGTCGCACGGTATAGAGAACTGTACACTTATTACTTCAATTTGCTGCAATAGGCCCAGTTAACATTAAACATAAATCAGATATCGAATAATGTTATTAGATAAAAAATATGGACACATTGTTTGTCAAAGAGCAACCTATACCTGATGTTTTTATTATTATTATTATTATTATTATTGTCTGATTTAATTTAGTATAAAAATCCAGAACGTTCAAGTATAGTTCCTTGGAATCCTTAGTATTGATCAAAGAGAACCACAACGGAAAAGAAATGTGATATAAAAATTTGAAAAAAATGATAAGTTTCAGAATGGAAAAATTCGAAAAAGTCGTCGATTGTCAAAGCTTAAAGAAAAAAAATGTGGTGATATAAAAAATACCGAAGTTCCATAGAAACAGTAAATTTCTTTATGCCTTACACTTGTTTCAAGGAGTAACCTCTCATCAGCAGCATTAAAATCAAATAATATTGGAAGCCATAATCCAAAAATTGTCCAAAAAGAAGTACCCATTTCCAAAAGTAACGATATTGGAAGCTAAATCCAGTACCAAGGACATCTACCGAGTGCCATACACGGAATGAAGCCTCGGTATTTTTAATTGGTTAGAATTTTGACAAAATTAGTAAATGTCTAAAACACATAAGGTTAAAATTTTGCGCTAGTGAAATTCACAAAAGTTGTCAAGATAGGAGATACTCAATTTTGTTCATGATGACCCTTTCGAAAGTGAACGCGTGATAAACATCGACTTAAAGTAGAAGACCGTAGTTAAGTGAAATAACTTTAAAGTCAGTAAGACGTTTGAAACAGGTGGTTATATTAATGTTTAAGCATTTATTTGAAAACGAATTAAAATCATCAATGTTACTTAGAAGCTTAACATGTATTGTAAAAATGGTCAAAACAACCTCACAAGTAATTTTTAAGAAATTTGTTCCTTAACCTAGTCTACCTCCTTAAATTACAGATTCGAATTCTATATATCTACTCTAAAACACTCATCCATCATCAGATTCCTTTGAATCTAACTTTGGGATTGACACAACCGGCAGGCGATTACATTTATATTAGAATTGTCTATATTCACCCTGAAACAATATTCTCAATACAAGAATATGTAAGTATGAAAATGGTGACCTGGTTCTTCCGTCTCTTTTTATTTTATACGCCTTCCGTATTATTATTATTCCTAAAGCTCAATGTGAATAATCAGTGCGAGTAACACCGGTTCTTTAAACAATTATCCATTGTTTCCAAACGAAAGACGTCTATCGTCAGGAAATCAAATGCAAATTTAAAGATCTTTCCCTCAAGATTCCTGTTTATTTTACAACAAAGATCGCTATATGGGCCAGTAGCAGTTATTCTATCACGTTTGATTAGTATATCGACTTATATTTTGAAGGTATTGGAATATTTTCCATAAATCCCTCCAAATTAAACATATATGTACTTTTATTGCTGAATGTTTGAAGGCAATTTATATTCATATACACAACATTAATATAGATGTAATCCAACTGTAGTAATAAATCATTATTACCATGGATGATTTTCCATAAATGGCCAGAACAAGAGAGCAATTTTCACTCTATATAATTGATTGCAAATTATCGCCATAGGCAATGATTCGTCTCAGAAGCCTCTAAAAAACATCATATATCAGTACATAATAATGTCACTAATTTACAGTTCAATGTGAAAGGACGGGTTCTTATTCATTTGGGGATTTGCCTTTTTAACGAACAATGCACAGTACATTAATGTGACGTTCACATCAGCATTTGGCATTTATAAATCTTCAATAATGTCTTTCTCAGATATACATTTTGTATGTTAAATGATCCGCTAACGGCAAACAACCTAGTTGTAAGGCGTCATTATTGTGATCTCCTAAAATTCTATAATTGTTCACAACTGTAAAATTTAATCATAAACATATCTTAATTAATTTGATGAAAGTCGTATACAGACATCAGAAGAAATCCAAAACACCAATAAATGTCAATTGATACACGATTTTGAAGTTAGTTCATTCCACCGAATAGTGTGTACAGTAGGGTGCAGACCTGACCTCTTGTCCAAGTTAATTTGCGGAGCAATCATGAGTTAAAGAAAGTGAGAACCGAACCGTTAATCTAAAAAGAAGAATCCAAGGGCAATGGCAACTTCGGAAAAACAAAGAAACCAGAGATATAAAATGAGTACGGCACAGAAAAGAAAAATGAAGACACACACACATAAAAAATGAACAACACGGACCCAATAAAAACCATGGTTGATATCGGATGCACCGCTAGAGTAAGCATCTCCTGCTTCTTAAAAGACATCTGCCGTGTTGAACATGTCAAATCCGGTAGAGAGAACAACAATTGAGCTTTTAAGGGGGAAAGATCTGTTGTCATCTGGAAAACAAGATGGTGATGTCGACCGTAAAACTTCTGGAGGGATGACTTCAAGTTTTTAGTAACATTACCTTGTTTGAGTAGCCTATTTGTGAGCAAACGTTCACTATCAAGGAAGTCACTGTATTGACTACAGGCCAATGAATCGCAAGTGAGCTAGGAGATGTATGCCGGTGCTGTTTGGATGTTGCTACAAAGAAAAGGGAAGATGACTATTGGAAAAGTGAAGTCATTACGTTTGTCATACAGCTTAGTTTGAAGTCTACCTCTGGTCAATTTCATGAAGGTCAAGGAACGAGAACAGTCTTAAATTAACTCGGAGCAGTCATAGAATCATGACTGCTCTGACCAGTCATAGATCCATGGTTGCTAAAACTGTCATAGAATCTTGAGTGCTCTGACCTGTCATAGAGCCCTGACTGCTCTGACTGGTCGTAGATACCTCACGGCTCTAACCTGTCATAGAATCCTGACTGCTCTGTTTTTTCGTATTTGCTTAAAGGCAAGCAAATAATTTGAATTTGAGTTAAAGTTTTCGTGTAATGATCTTGAACACACATGTATGAGTAGCTGATAAGAGATGTACGAAATAAGTTGTGCATAACTATTTTTCAGAATTAATTATGTTCATTCTGGTCACTATTTAGCAGGTAGACAACATTATAGCATAAATGTGAAATAACCTTTTCTATATTGATTGTACGATGTATATTCAGGTAAACAATTGATGGAGAAGAGATGCGTTTACCAGATCATAATAACAGTTCCAGTTAACAGTTCCGAATTTCGCCGTTTTAGGCAAAGTTAATAAAAAATAATTTTACAAATCTCCGAACGAATTTTTTTCTCATTTTATTTGATGTGTACTGTATTTTAAAGTTCTCAGTTTCGGAAATATACCTTGCAGTAAATAAGGAAGGCATAAACTCACTTTTTACAAATAACCAAAGTAATTCAGTTTTTATAAAAATTTTATTTCATAATATTCTTTCGAAGGATTTTACATCTTGACTTTTTGCATAAATTGGGTATTAAAAGTAAGATTTTTAGTCTGTAGTTTCACCTACCCTTTTCAATATCACCCATTCTTTTGAAAATTGTACTTCATGAAATGTTGCGAAATAAAGATTTCATGCATTTTAATATTAAAAGAGTATGAAAAGTAAAATATGTAGACATAGTCTCTCTTTAAATTTTTAAATTATATTCTGAATACCTCGTTTCTGATTGATAAACTTTAAAAAATCTAATAACGATTTCTGTTTCTCGTTTGTCATTAGCTAAAACTTTATATAGGCTTTTTGGTTTAAACTGTAATTTCCAATACCGATCGGAAACTAGGGTTTTCGTAAGAAACCCAAGCGTTTCCGCTGAATTTAGACCGAATAATGCAGTTTTCTTACGAAATACCAGACATTTTGAGAAAAACTGTCTATATCGATAGGAAACTGCATTTTTGTGTGGTATACCTGGTATTTCACACGGAAACTCTAGTTTTCATGCGAAATACTAGGTATACCACATTTTTATGACTATCGACTGCCATAGGTCTTTCATTCATTTACGATCAGCACGCCGCTGTATGAGCATACTTTTAAGATCTAACGGTCGTTCGGTTTGTGTGCCTTTGGCAATCTTTTTCTGACCAGTGGTACAATGTTTTTGTTCTTTACTAGTGTGGGTGCTGTGGAATCCATCCCCATTTTTAAAGTCCAGCTGAAGCCTTCAGACACAGCTAAATCCTTAGCCACATTTTTCACGAAAAAAAATATTTTGTTACTCGTTCTAAAGCAATTTAAATGCAAATGATTGTATGACTTGGCATGGTAATAAACGCATATGCAAGGCTAAATAGTTGATCTCATATTAAATGAATTTAAAATGGCTAAATTGTTTAAGAAATGTTAAATACATGTACCCGTAAGACTGTATGAGAATACCTGAATGTTTTGTTTAATGTTTATATCCTGAGTAATATCGTAAATAGAGAATGCTGGGAACAAAATTGTTGAATTCCTCAGGTACTAAGTGCATCAATTAATATTTTATAGGGAACTTATAAACATTGTCACAAAACACAACAAAGAAAGGGATTTCCCTTGAACATTGTCACAAAAACGCATCAACCGAAGCAATAGAACTTACTTTGTGTATATATATCTTCTTTCTCAAACTATAGACCGATGTCTAACGTAATCAAAGAAAATATTAATTACTGATTTCAATCTGACTGTTATTAACTCAATTATATCGTGTTTGATGTCCGTTTTTATTTAACATTGAAGACGTTAATTGTTTTTCAGCTGTTTTTATGTCAAATCTTCCAATGATTTCTGAACGCAAATTACGTAATATATCAAGTAAAGGCAAATAAATATCTGAATAACGATCCAATTAAAATAGTAATACGTGCACCAGTTTTATTACAAAATACCAAACTTGTGGTAAATTTGACATCTGCATATTGTTATTTCAACAGCCATTGTCTTTTTACTGTAATTTAAATCATAACATTTGTAAGACAATTCTTTACAGATGGAAAACAAATAATAAAAATCAGAAAGCAATTACTAAAGAGAAGACTAAACATTACACTTTTTACCGAAAGTCATGATTTGATGTGCTCACTAGAAGGTGAGTATTTGGAAGTAGGCGTGTACTGTTCTATGTTCCTCAAAGAACACATTTCATTCAAAATGGATAAACAGGGTAATTTTACGATTTTTATTGCGATAATTTTTTTACCAGATGAAACAGGGCTTGTAAAATCACTTATTTGAGCCACAAATTAAACGAATTTCTCTTTTTTTTAGCAAATTTGCATACATTTTGTACCTCCTGACCGATTTGTTAAACAAAAAACTATAACCAACAGGTGTATAGATTTGTTCTTAGTTGCTGATTGGACAATGATGTATACATGTATGTGTTCATGTCAATTTCTAGTAATAGTGGGACCGAATGTTGATGAAATTAACAAAGGAATCATTGTTTTTCAAATTGTTTTTGTTGTTTTTTTTTGTTGTTTTGTTTTGTTTTGTTTTTTTTGTTTTTTGTTTTTTTTTTTTTTGGGGGGGGGGGTTTATGATTAAAATTACTAAAAATCTTTAGGCTTTTAGACATACATGTATCTATTTAAAATATTTTATTCAGCATCCCTTTTAATGCATGGCACAATAATAAATATAGTAACGATTATAGTAATAAAATTGCTGTATATTTTGAGAATGGGGACTAAGGAGGTCTCTATACCTCAAATATATTTTGAAGGAATTTGAAACTTGCCGTTTATCAAGACAATTTCTCAAATTTATTTATTTTAGATCAGAAATTTCTTTTTCAAACACTTTTTCAAAAGGACAAGATTATGTATATTGTTTTTACCATAATGTTGACAATACATTTATCAAATTTCAGGGAGGTGCAGATTTCATGTAAGCCACCATTTCCGAATAAAATGGTCGTCCTCCTAGCACCTAATTAAACATGATATCAATTCTAAACACCGAAACAAAAATCATCCCTTTCGATTATTTTGACGCCATTTCGGAATTACCTTTGTTATTTTATTCATTTTTCATAAATTGCACTTTCTCTTCGCGTTCATTGAGGCAGTTCTCTAATTTCAACAACAACAANNNNAAAAAAAAAAAAAAAAAACATATAAATTAGTTGTTTTCTATGCATCAGTTCTTTGGATGACTACGAGTTTTTCAGGTGTGTATATTTTCCGAGTTTTCGAATTTCAGCTCCATTGGAGCTTTGATTTCTATTTGTTTGCCATCTCATTTGTTTTGTCTTTTATCAGATGCATTTAAACCAATCTTTTCTGTAAATTCTTTTTTTTATTTTAATATGTTTATGTATTTTTTTCTTTCTTTTTAAGCTGAAGTGTGAATTTGTAGTTTAATAGCTTAAAAAATGCTGGTTTTATACAGTAAATTATATTGTTAGTTTAGCATGAAATTCATGACTGTGGTCTGCTTGATAGACTTGAGATAGCAGCACTTTTCAACACTTTAATAAATTACTTATGACAAGTCTCGATTTTTTTTAAGAAAAAGTATGACACTTTTAATCTTATTTTTTAATCGTTGAAAACATTTCATTAAACTGCATTCACCAAGAAATGCCTTTTTGTTAATGGACTATAATTTTTCGATAGCTCTATTCTCATTTAACTAATACGACAATCTTCAACCAATAAAAAACTTCATATTCTTGTTTGTTTGATATGTATTGATGGTTTGCTACAGAGGAAAATCTAATAAAATGTGTGAGTATTTGTGCTATAAATGTGATATAAAGACCCGAGGTTAAGGGCAATAAAACATTATTTACATTTTTAAGTTTGTAAACAGAAAAACCTGAACTAGTTATTTGCATTACCTAACAAGTTCTGTATCACAATACGTTGTCTGTATTGATCTTACTTGGCCAATATAACCAGTTTGTAATCAAAATAATTTCCCGTTTTCGTAAATGACATTTTGCTTGTACGACAAACCAAGAAATTTGCAAAATAATTGAAATATCAATGTTGACACGTTTGATATTGCAAATTAGCTATATCACTATGAAACGTCAAAAGCAATTAATTTTTTATCAGGATAACAAATGATAAGGATGGTAACAGATAAAGCATTTACTGTTTTTCTTCGGCATGTCAAATAACAACAGCAATAGAATATCCGAGGAACAAAGCACAACATTACATAAATCAAAGTCTAGAGACGAGGCAAAAACAAGAACACCAGAAGACGGAAAACCAAAGCCACCAAACACTCATAAAACAAAGAAACACCACAAATATACATTGTGAAAACAAAATGTTCATTTTTGTGTGTTAGTTTACATGTACATTGTGTCTTTACTGTTGTTTGTGTCCTCGTTCAAGTGATCTAAATATCTTGATAAACTAATTGAAATCTAGTTAAGGCATCAATAGTACTTAAAAAAAACAAATAAAACAAAACTCAAGTGGTGTTTTCAGAATTTTGCATGTTTGAGTAAGAAATGCATTCTTGCTCAACCCTACTGGTACAATTGTATATTACTGGCGCATTAAGTTCCGAACAAGTACCGTATTAACAAGTTACGTTTATCCTCTTCGAAACGGTTCGGATATCATGATTCCTTTCTGGGGGTTGTCTCTTTCCAGTTCTTCGTATATTCCGTCCACTGTTACCCGAGGTTGGAACATATTGGATCAAACGTCCGAAATTGCAATTCCAATGTTATAAGACATAGCGACAATCTTAGAAGTACATTGTACTGCGGAATTTATTCAAAAATGCTTTTCTTATGGACCTCGAAAATAACTTCTGAATTCTTCATCATTTCTAAATAATGATCTAGGGTCAATTTACTTGAAAGTGCAGCTTATATATTTAACAAACAGTGTGATTTATTCTTCGAAATAAACAAACGTTGATTGGCAAGTCAATTGCAACACTGAATTTCTTTGCACATTTGTATATTAGTAATTTGTTATATATATTTTTTGTGTGTTAAAACCAGTTCCAAGGTTAACTATCCATTTGTCAATTTATCAACGATTTATAGCTATCTCCATTCGTAGAGTTTAGATTGATCGATTAGTTCGAGTTTTACGTCCAGTGAGCAATATTTCAGCTTTACAATGACAAGAACAAGTTAAATCAATTGTACGTGAAAGAACAAAGTTATAAAGGTGGAAAGGAAAGTTATGGTTGCCACTGGAAAATGGGAGAACTGGGTAGGGGCAGGAAATTTGGCCTTCTAATCGATCCCCTGCGAGTCTGCTCTGGCACGAAAAAAATACAGATGCGGTATTTATAATGCGTTTGGCGTGGCTTCCCCCCAACAGTTTTTCTACAATGGTTCTATTTTATGGCCTGTCAATCCCGCATAGACAGAAAATTTCCCTGTCTACAGTCAGGGGATGCTTCCGTCATCTTTGTAGACGGAGCCCCTAAAACCGTAGAGTTAAGACTTTGAGGGATATATTTACATATATTTTCATACAAAAAATGAAGAGTCCTTTTAGAAATTCATTAGAGCGAAAACATTGTCCAAGAGATTTGCTCAGCTTTTGTTTCTTTCATCCCTCCTGAAATTTCATGGCCGTCACCTTGACATCATTGAATGATATAATGTGTCGGTGTTCCAGAATGAAATCGGATTTCCGTTTATTAGATAACGTTAAGAATTTCAAAGTTCTGTAAATAAACAATGAAAGGATATGTAAAGTAAATGCAAATGAGACAAAGTCTTTACAAATACAATTTGGTAAAACCAAGCAATAGAACTACACTTTTATTGCTGTTCTTCATCTTGAAGTCATCTGAGGCCATGAACAAATGGCTACTCATACCTATTAGTAAATTCATGATGGCCCGGGCATCCGTTCGATCGGATGGATATAATCGAAAATAAGATAAAAGAAAACAAAATAGTGCATGAGAAAAATCCACGATAAGATTCTGTGACGTTATTCTACTGAGCTTTAGATCTACAATATAATATGAGGAAGGCACAGCCTTGAATGCCAGCGAAGAAATTCCAGACTTTTACCCAGATTTACTACTACTTGCAGTATAGTGATTACTCGGGACATTTGACGACAAGCTGGTTTTGAACGTTTCAATAGCGAAATTTCTGTTTTGAGCAGTAATCAGCGTCTTACATCACAACTCGTTCACTTTTGTCTAAGTACTTCCTCCAATTTGCACTACGATTTTGTCAACAGGCAACAGGATGAAAATACCGTCTCAAAATATGTTATGTTGAACACAATTAAATGTAATATAGAGATAACCCTACTATATTTTAGGATCTGAATGGGGGATCGTAGATTTAGTTTTCGTTTGCGCAGAAACGTTGCTATTGGTTCCGACAGTAAACCTTGGATTTTACCCCCTGAAAATTTTGATGCTATCCAATCAAAATTAGCGTTACATACATATAAGAATGAAATGCCTCTGTGTTAAACCGGGCGTTTTCGATCGTTACAATGATTAGACAGGTCACATCCGCGGAAACCCCCTCTGGATGCACTAATGGATCATTACAATAAGATGGAGTGTTTATTATCGTATTGCCAAGCAAAGACAATGACAAAATCACACTTTTAATTTGTTCGGCTGATACTGAGTACCATTGATGAATATTTCATGTTTTCCAGGAGGGTCTGGTGATTTGTAGAATTTACACTAGCTGCTTAGAGTGATTCAGTTTTGCGATGTTTTTGTTTATTTGTGTTGTCTGTGTTATATTGTCTTCATTTATGTTACATCTTGAATTTCCGTGATTTTAACCTTTTTATTCATTAACTCGTCAGTCCTCCATTTCTCTCATTGCTTGTGTATTGTCTGTCACAGTATTCAAGCCTTGAGCCTCCTTTACTTAAGGGTCCTACTGTGTAATTTGACATCTAGGCATTGTAGCCGATCTATCATGGTAAGGGTCGTAAAATGTCTCTAGCGACACTATAAATTACAAATGTGGACTTTTATTTTAGCTGCGACGTAATGTATCGGCTATAGCTCCATAGGCTGTTTCTGTGGGTAAGTGATATATGAAGCGCCAATATTTGGTTAATGATATAGAGTAAGCCTTTACTGGCATAGGCTCCTGCAACTTGGGGATTTGAATGCATGTATACTTCCAGATCAAGTAGGTAATGTGATGCAGAGTATAATACTCGTTGCAAATAGATGCTTGAAAGGTTGTTCCTCGAGAAATATTGTTATCATTGGTAGT